>VRLP01002941.1:0-74546 GCA_009660295.1 Lophius piscatorius
AATCTACCCTTTACTTTTTGCCTTTTAAGACACTGATAAAATAATACAATTGCCTTCTCTATTCTTGTGTGTCACAAGCTGAAGTTATGCTTAACCTCAAAAAAACTTTTATTAGGGAGCCACAAGAAATATTTTGTGTCAAATAGATTTTTTTTAGAGTTACGTTAAGTATATGACTAACAGCCCCACCGCAGAGGAAATCAACTTGAATGGCCATCGACGGTTAGAGTGATTGCTCCCCAGAAGGAGAGATAGTTCGCTCTCGGCCTACGATTGTGGGAAGCGTGAGTCTTCAATTTGTTTTGACAGCTTTGGAGCTCAAAATGCTTTTACTTAATCTAAAAAAAAAGTTTGATCCTCCATTTGTCAAAACACAGAAACAACTTATTACGCAAAATCCCTCTCAGTCTGTACCAACAAGGCAACATATTTTTACTTTAAGCTGAAAGTACACCAAAAATAACCAGTTATGATTATTACATTCCATTTATTCAAAGCGATACCCCTAAACACCAACATTATCTTGCTCACTGAACCTTTGTGAATGGGGTCGTTCTGGATTAGTGCTTCGGCAGGGGATCAGGGACGATCCACGCGAGGAGGAGGAGTAGTAAGTGTAGGAGGACTGGCCGGGGGAAAGAGGAAAAAGAGGGGAAGTTCCCCGAACCCTGACCTCTGCCCGCCCACCCATTCAACCTCTAGAACCCCTGCCATCCTGAATGTCCAAGATGTAATGTTTGCCACTGGCTCCTGCCCCGTGGGCTCCACTCCACAGGGGAGGTGTCACTTCCAGAAACTATCACTAAGCAGGTTCTTATATGACTTTTATTTCTTTACTCTAAACTTTTACTCACTCTAGATTTTTTGATTGTCTTCTTTGCCTTCATCAATATACACAAATGAGTCCTTATTCTGACAGGTTGAAACAAGGTTTGATTTGTTGTTTGAAATTGTTGGAATGGCTATCTACATGCTTGATTGACCGAACGTTAACTGTCTACACTGGTCCTCTTGGACATTCTGTTATTGTTTTAGACCACACAAACGATCTTGGGAGGAAGAGCCTTTGGAAAGCAATCTAAGCAGCAAAGTTATGAATAGGATAAAAAAGAGAATAAACGTTCTTATTAAGAGAGATCATTAAAACGAATGTGTAAAGTTTGATAGTCTTTTCATTTGTTCAAACTATGTTAATGGTGTCAATTATTCAAAAACATGCATCTTTTCATTCTCTGCATTTCTGTTTTTTCTTTGGAAAAGGAAGATTGAGGAGGCCATCTTGAAAATTGAAGTTTGTTTTAAACAGATAAAAAACACACTAAAAAACATTTCAAAATAATGTATGTTTTTCAAACTATAGTACATGCCTGTAGCATGAAAAATCTATGATAGATACATCAATTGCTCATTTACTTCCTCTTGTTTAAAATAGCTATAAAAAATAAGAAGCAATAAGAAAAAACACTTTGTTCTCTAAATGCTATTTATTTATTTATTAACACAACACACAATATTGAATTTAGATAAATGGCTTTAATTTTCCCCATTAGGAATTTTGCAGTGAATATAAGGGTTTCTATTATAACGGCTTTTGTTAGTGCTTTCATATTAGAATACAATTGTGAAATGCAGTTACCATTATCACAGGTTAAAAGTTCTTTAAAACATGCACACCATGGTTATGATGTAGATAAACCCTTACAATGGTTATTAATTACATTAAAAGTGACATTATATAATGTTTTACTAACTTAAGTCCTTATATTTCAGTTTATTCTGGTTAGTTTTCATTTTCAACATTCTCCTGAATAGATTTTCTGGCTATTGTTTTGAAATTAAAAAAGTTCTTTTATCACATTAAACCCTCTCAATATTTAATTATCCAAGATTGATCCTGCAGTGATTCCTTTGGGGAAAGAGCTGAGGGGCTCATTGGGCTGAACAGAGACGCAGTGGAAGGAACAGCAGACAACTGGTTGCAGATTATTTGAGAGATGCTCATTAAGTTTATCGGAGTTCGTTCAATTTAGAGGCTGGCAAAATGGAGAAATCTGCATACATTTTTCCTTAACCTAGAGAACTGTTGTGCCTTGGCGGAGGTATGTACTTAAGTGCTGTTTCCTATTTAAGGATGCTTTTCTTCCTTGCTTCTCCAGTCTGTAATTTCACACAGATCTTGGTTACTTGCAACATGCCAACTCGTAACCTGTTCAGGTGGATAGTTAAGGTAAAAAACCTTTCCTTCCCTGTACCAAATTTTGACTTAATTACTAATAATATTAGAATTTATCCTTTTTCTCACTACTTAAACAATAATGTCACAACATACATTAAGTTTAATGATTTTTCCAAATAAGAAAGAGTGTAAAATGAATGTGTTTTTTAAACTTTACCTTCAAAAAAGCAGAGGCAGAGGAGGTGCAGTTTAATTAAGAACAAAAATCCTCAATCCAAAATCCATGAGCAATATCTAATTAAAAGTCCAGGGTCAAAAACATCAGTCATGTGATAAAACAGTTCACAAATCCAAAAAACAAAGTCCAGAAAATCAAGCAGGGGTCAAAATCATGAAAGCAGTCCAATAACGCAAACAATCCAAAACAACAGGCTGAGGCCGACATCCAAAAGACAGAACGGGACTATATACACCGAGGTTAACGAGACAATGAGACACAGCTGGAGAGGGGAACACAGGTGAACATGATTTGACAATCACTCAAGAGGAACATTGAAGGAAGACAGAGAGAGGAGTTTATGTGAAAATAGATAAAGACTATACTAGGATAGAGGGATAAGAAATAAAACACCAAAACTAAACAGAAAGAAAAAACATCAAAGAAGCAATACAGGAGGAACAAAGTTAACAGAACCACATGGATAAACACTTAAAATACGATACACTTTAAAACTTAAATAAAACAGGAAACAATGCAGGGTGATCAAAATGAAACTTCAGAATAAATCAAGAGAACCAAAACAAATCCAATTAAGAAAAACAAAAGGAAATAAAATGACAGCCGAGAGTCATGACAAGTAAACTAAACAATGATGATTTATATATTAAGCTACTGTTATCTCAAATATTATTTGGGTTTCAATAGATAATAGGAGAATTTCAGTATACAACTAAGGTTTGTATACTTAAATGCTTTGTAAATAAGTATTTTGGCTGTGGGAGTAGTTTGCACCCACTCAGTAGAATGGCCTGTTGAGGATGACATGTATGCTGATTAAGTGCGTTATATATTTATAATTTGGTTGTATGTGTATATTTTGATTGAGTGCTGTAGTAAAATATGGTCTGTGAGTTTTTCCAAATATGTTTGTTAGCAACGGTTATAACGGTTCCAAACGTATCTTTCTTTACCTTTTGAGTTAAATCCTCTCTTAGCCTCATCTCAGGGAAGGCTGGCGGCGCAGAGCTGAGTTGAATCCTCCGGGCTACCGGACCCCTCCACTCACATCTAAATGTTTCATGAGTCTTAATGTTTCATTTGATGGTGAATCAAAATGAATCCTTCTCCAGACATCTGTACCTATATGGTGGCCTCCAAATGGACCTGCTCAACGGAGATAGAAAGGGCTTTTTCCAAACAAACATTCAATAAATGATTTTAGTTTCAGCTTAAATTACAAACAAAAGAAAAAATAGTGATAAATATTAAATTCCATTTTTTTCCAAGAGGCACCCCTTAATACCCCCTAAATCTCACAGAGTGGACCTCTAAGATCAATAGGACTGAAGCTGTCTAGATATTGGGCGTTTTTAAGTGCCTATGTTTGAGTGTAAACTAGAAACGTTTGAGGGCAGGAGGTGGTGAAGCTTAACTCTAATGAGTAGAAATGTATGATTTAAGCTGTTGCTACTGAAGGTTATAGGGAAATGAGGCTCAATAGAACTCTGACTCTGAGTCACCCAGGGTTGTTTTTATTATCTTCTGAGGTGATGAGTAAGAGGCTGCTCTGGCACTGCGGTTGGCACCTCTATATTAATGTTACCTTACAAGGCCATACGAAACATTTCTAGTTGTGCCGGGGGCAAACCAGGTTAAATTGGGAGGGTTGCATCAGTAAGAGCATCCACCGTAGAAGAAGAAGAAGGAGAAGCAGTGAAGAGTTAAGATACTATCCTGTAGAGAGGGTGAATTATCACTCACATCACTCACATTCTAACACTCCCTTTAAAAGGGGCAGCAGCCAAATGCAGGAGGATTGATAATTTTGTCAAATTGCATGTAGCACTTTGAGGTCTCCCCGTCAACTGCCGAACATCTTAAAGATGCTGTTGTAATATATGAAGCCATCTTCATAATTTATCAAAATTGAATGGCTGGAATGCCACTTAAGGTAGTGGTGGTGTAATTGGTGCTCAAAAAATCTTAATAGTATCATATATGCTGAGCCGGGCTTTTAAAATGATCCATTGCCTTGATCTCTCTCTCTCTTTCTCATTTCTATCTCTCTCACTCTCACTCTCTCTCTCACACACACACACTCACAAACACACACACAGACACACACACACACACTCACAAACATATACACAAACACACACACACACAGACATAATGCATTCAAGCCATCATTTCATCTCAGAGGTCCCAAGCGTACTGGGGCACCACATGCTATAATGATCTTCAGTAAATGGCTTGGTTGGACTGCTAACTTGTGTAAATAGTGCTGGCAGAGACTAATGTACCGTCTTGAAATAGGGGGAAATTACCTTCCTATTACACATAGGCCCTCCAACAGTGGAGGAGAGGTGGATGATGGAGAGGGGAAAAGGAGCAGAAGGTGTTTCAAAAGATTGAATGAAAAGCTGGTAGAAGATGACATTGATTAAGTGAATTGAGGGACTGGTGTTACAACAAAAATGGAGTGAAAAACAAAAAGTTTTTCCCCCTGGAGAGTAAAATATGAATTGATAGTTAAAACACAATTGAAACAAGATAGATCTCCTAGGGTCGATTCGTATGCACCGAATTTGGATTAAATCGGACGAATGCTTGGAATTTATGGCCCCACCACCTTTGCCGATAAAGCTCCCCCCAGTGTTGGAAATATACAACCAACCTTTCCCATAACCACTCCAGTTTTTACTCCCAATAAGATCTATGTAGGTATAAAATCATCTTTTTTTTTTTAATGATTCTTATTTATTTCAAAGAACTAAAACATGTACACATACAGTATGTTCAAATGACACATGAAAATGGACCTTATAGAGACACTGAACATCTTGTGGCATAAAAAAGAGAGAAAAAAACAAACAAAAACATAAAATAATGAAATTAAATTAAAAAGAAATTTAAAATGTCCCATTCCCATCCCAGGACCTTCTGGACCGTAGTACACCAAATATACACAGATGATCACAGAGACTGTGGATAGAGAACATATCAGACATTAACAGATCATATTATAAAAAGGATTCACGAAAGACCCTTCAATATGTCGGCTGCAGTTAGCCATGCATTCAGAGTCACTTCTTTAGCCCTATTTATACGAGCAGTCGATAACTCCATGTAGATATCATCAAGAGAAGTTAAGACCCACTGCCTCACAGTTAGTGTGTGGCGGTTTACAGCGTGTTGTAATCATTTTCTTTGGGGCTGTCACTGCCAACAATATACGCCTCTGGTATTTAGGGATTCGGAGTGAAGAGATATCATTCAAAAGTGAAGCTGGTTTGGTCACAGGTACAGGCTCTGAAAAATGTGCTGTCAACTTGGCAGCAACATCCTGCAAAAATTGGGCAACAGGTGGGCGTTCATATATGATCTGTAAAAATGAGTATTCATTGAACATAAAGTGCAGGAGTAATTGATAACTTTCACCAGATATAGCTTTCGGGTAATTCGGCGCATGAACCTGGGTAAGGGCTCGATAGTGTGTGCAAAAAACACCGGGCTTAAAGGGCAGCATTGACGAGAGGATCTAGCAGTGAACAATTCCTACATGTAAGCACCATTGCAGAAGGGTTCGAGTACAGGACGTTTATCAAACGGATGAAGCCTTCCCCCAGTCCCATTGCCTCCCGTACCAACCATCGATATGCCCATTCGAGCTGGTCGAACGCCTTCATTCCGTCAACTGATAAAACAGTGTGAAGGAATGTTAGCATATACCAGAATTTAGCAAGCTGAGGGGCCTAAAACTCCAACACTCAGTTTGATCTTTCTCCTTTTGAGGAGCTTAGAAAGCACGGCTACATTAAAATCCCAAGAGAAAGAGCCGATTCCTATGGATCACAAATACAAGTAAATAGCTGATAAGGTCCCAAAAGTACAAAATGTAAAAGTACATTTTGGGGGTATGCAAGGACACTGGGAATATGCAAAAAATTGCACAGTGCAAATCATACTAGCATCTTGTAAGATTAATCATACCAAAAAATATATCAAAAGGCAGACATTCAGGGTCTGCCTTTTGGTCAGGGTTCAGTAGTGGATCAACCACAATCCTATTAAAGAAAAGTTTGGTACATTTCAAAAATGTACATTAGAAGCATGAACCTTCTTTCTTCTGAGAGGGAAGATCTTTCTCAAAGGCAACAATCAGAAAAAAAAACTTTTGTGACCGAAAAATTTCGGTCACAAAATTTCTGCAGCTAAATTCGCTAAAGAGTGTTTTTATGGAAAACCTGATATTGCTTCCTTGTCTTACTGCAGCCTAAGCTTGACAGAGATGATTCACTGTCTCTGTCTCTTTAATTGGAGTGGCAGATGAGCTATAGGGCAACCCTCCCAGTGCATTACTGGTAATTTAGGAAATCCTTACTGGCAGCTAGAGATGACAAGGGTCACTGTCTTTGTGACAGTGGTCTGTAATTTGCTTGTTTTTCTGTCAGACATAAAGCTGAGGCACTACAGTAATGGGCACGCCAAAGTGTTTCTATCACTCTACCTATCTTTCTCTTACTCAGTCGCCCTTTTCAGCACACTCTACCATTGTTGTCTTTATGTTATTCAGCTCAGCTCATGGCGTCCAATTTGAAAAGAAAATTAGAGGTGGCAACAACCACAGAAATAAAAACCTAATCTATCATTGCGATAAAATGATCCAATGTAAAGCCCTTATATCGAGAATTTAGATACAAAGGGGGCAGGTCCTCCTCAGTTTTGAATACACACAATACAATATTGACATTGCTTTTGTCCAATGAGAATTTCCTCTTATATTCTCTACCACTGTCCGGTGCTATGTGAGGTATTCTCACCGGATTTTCAAATAGTGGATAAAAATGTTCTTCTGTAAGAATAACACACCTTGTTTTACTGTAGCTTTGGGTATTGTGTTTGTTGAGGTCAATATTAAGTTACATTGTTTATATTCACAATGTTGATTAAAGTAGCTAACTTATACCCCTTTCTGTCATTCTACTGCTGGTCCTTCAGGCAAACACTACATTAATAAAATTACATTATGTTATTGAGTGATTATTTGACTGTTTCTTTGATTTATGAGGGAATTTGAGATGCAGAATATCTCTTGCCTTGTTGTTTGAGCTTTATGCCAGTCAAAGTAATTGATTTTGTGATGTAAGTGTAATACAGTCTTGTAGTCTTCAAATGTGAATGTTGACATCAGTAGGAAGTATGGACTTTAATGAACAGTATATTTACAGTAGCCTATTGGTGGTAAAGTGGAGATTGAAATATTTGCGAACTACTTTCAAACATAACTGAAATATCATATCTTATTTAGGTCTTGTATACATACATTTAATTTGTTCAACTTTAGCAGTTTTCCCATGACCTTAACAGGAAACATAAAATCACATCATGTGCTGAGACAACATTTTATTACAGGTCTTTGTCAGGTTACAGGTGACAAGGAGTTAACATTTGTTGTGAGAACATGTATTAGCATGTTCATGAAAAAATGCCTTGTGTAAAGAGAGCTTTATTTCCAAACTTCTTCACCATCTTCTTAATTTTTTTGAACTCACCAGCTGCCATTGCTTTAATATTATGTAACATGTTACACATCTTAGGCTGGAAAACAGTTTGTTGACAGAAATATAGTTCAGTCAGACAACTCACGCTATCATTGTTTATAACAATGGCAAAACATTGTTATAACAAATAACAAATAAATACCCAATTGTCCCCCGGGTTTTATTTATATATTTAACATTTACTTATATAAATGTGTGTATATATATATATGCAGTATTGATCAGGCCCATGTTCTCTGGTGATGGCTTCTTTCTTTTGATGACAGTCAACCATTCACGGGTCGTCATCCGCTGAAGGCTGAGCTGCTGATGCTGCACAAGGCAACTTCCTTTTTTGGTAGCGCTGCTTGCCCTCTTCTACATTCCGTCTCATAATTCATAGCTTCATTTCTACGAATCCTTTATGGGATACAGGATCATAGACATGTTCGTACAAACAAAACAAATATATGACTACATTTAACGGTAGATTTTATTATTCCCTTTTACTCTATATATCATATTTCAACCAAATAAGAATTGGAAAATGTTTGCAGCATAGTGAAACAAGACAATTGTATACTTTGCACTTTATAATCCTTCACCCAGAAATCATCACTTTCAGTGAAGGGGAAGAGTGTTGTTAATGATTTAGTCAAAAAAAAAATTCTCTGCTCCGGAAGGATAACTGTAGAGCAAAACAAATGATTCATTGAAAAGCTCTTGACAAATACATTACAAGTATTTCAAGTTTTTTATGTACAGTTAGGATAACATCCTATGGAGTTTTACGTCCACCTGAACTTGCATCTGAATCACGGAATCAAATAGCAAACTAATCAAGAACAGAAGAATGAATATCTACAACCTTCTATCCCTGTTTCTCCACAAGGGCACTGATGTGTCATTTGAGCTTCTTTCTGCTGCTGGTTGGATTCCTGTCCACTGATGTTCAGTCAGGATATCTAGAATCTTTTTTCCAGAAGAGATTTCAGCTGCTCTTTCTGCAAATTACAAGAACAAATATACCCCTCAGTAACTTGGTGACAAAATAATTTTTTCACAGCATAAACACTAAATAGTAATATAAAAACAGGTGTTACCATTGATAACAATTAACTTTCTGTTTCATTCAGGTCAAACCATCTACCTTGGGGTCTTATGAGATTTTAAACTAACTTTTTAATCACAGGTGAAAAGGGTCTGCAGTCGGGTTAAATTCAATATCTCAAATTTCCGTTTCATGAGGTCGCACTTACTTATCACAGACAAACACAACTACACTAAAACCTTAAGAAGTTCTGTGTAAACAAACAATCAAAATACTGGACAAGAAACCATTACGATATCACCATTGTAAAATTTTGCAAAAGCATAACCTCTTAAGCTCGGAAAGTATCGTAAAATACTCAAATTTGTGTCTAATATACAAAATTATTCAAGGTCTGACATCGCCTCCACTCAGCCAGTTTGTAAACACTAGATCAACCTCTTATCGACTGACAAGAGATGCAGCGAGAGGAAGACTGCATTGTTCCTCTCCGAAAGAGGACATTCGGGCAGCAAGCAGTTTCAGTCACAGCTGCTCGGGAGTGGAGCTCTTTCCCAGTGAACATCAGAGAACTGGCCTCAAACAGTTTGTTCAAAACATCTATAACACTGGTTCATCAATAGTCAGACATGCCACCATTAACATGAATATTATCAGTATGTGTGCCCTTTCCTGACCTTACCGTCCTACTGCTTCTGTCACTGCCATCGTCTCAATATGTGTTATATGTTTGAATATTTTAAAGTAATTGTAGGTACTTCTATCATATTTTATTGTGTGTCTGCTCATTGTATTTGTCACCAGTCTCTTATTTTGACTTTTATCTTCGTGGTTGTTTATATATAACGGATGTTTCTATCTTGCTGTTTTTTTTCTTATGTCCAGGGACTGCGGATGAAAAATAGCCTTTTGGCTAACTCTGGTACATTTACAGAAATGTTTATTAATGTACAATGTCTATGCCAAATAAACCAAAAAAAATGTGTGGGTATTATACATGATGGATTATTGATATCACTAGTAGGATCTTATCTAACACAACATAGCCACCATGAAATCAGTCTTTTTCTATCAGTCTATTTCTTCAGGTGAATTTCAGATATAATTTGGTAAGTATCTATCTATCTATATCTATCTATATCTATCTATCTATATCTATCTATATCTATCTATCTATATCTATCTATCTATATCTATCTATCTATATCTATCTATATCTATCTATCTATATCTATCTATATCTATCTATATCTATCTATATCTATCTATCTATATCTATCTATATCTATCTATCTATATCTATCTATATCTATCTATCTATATCTATCTATCTATATCTATCTATCTATATCTATCTATCTCTATCTATCTATCTCTATCTATCTATCTCTATCTCTATCTATCTCTATCTATCTCTATCTCTCTCTATCTCTCTCTATCTCTATCTCTCTCTATCTCTCTCTATCTCTATCTCTCTCTCTCTATCTCTATCTCTCTCTCTATCTCTCTATCTCTCTCTCTATCTCTCTCTCTATCTCTCTCTCTATCTCTCTCTCTATCTCTCTATCTCAGAGCCTATACTACAATAAGATCTCTAAAAACGGTCACCTTTTCATTTTTCAGCATGTGGCACTTCAAAATCCAAATAGATCGCTGTGGAGACCCTTACTTGAAATCTGTTATGATCGTTCAGGTCTTTGCTTTTGTCACAGTCGATGTAGGCTTTGAAATCACTGTTATACAGAAGAAACCTTTCTATTTTCACTGGATGTGAAAACTCTGATTTACAGGCCTGGTTCATACAGTCAAAAGCTGTGAGGCACTTTTAACATTCAGAAGTTTCTTGCATGAAGCAGTGCCATCTTTAGATGGATACCAGCACCATCTTGGCCGGTGGTCCAGGGTCTGGTGGTGGTCGAGGGACATTTTCAGACAGCTCTATATAGGCGACAGCAGAGGGAAAAGTAAAATGTTTCAATACAAAATATAAGGACAAACTTCATAGTAACTGTCACATAAATCTTTAGATATTTGGAAAATAATTAATTTGTAGCATAGGCCCTTTTCATGGTGGCCATTTTGACATGTTGACATTGCAGTGCAAACCGACAATAGTAGCAACATTAATTATGGTACTGTTCCATTTAGATGTGTTACAGTTATACCAATAAGAGGATGCCAATTTCTAGCATCCTGTCCATCCACGTGCTTTGATGAATCAAAATGGCTGTTGTGAAAACAGCCTATTAACGTTATCATCTCTTGGTGCAACAATTGTGCTTTGGGCTAGAAAGGAATATTTCTAGTGTATGTGACACTCAAATTCCATATTGGTAGGCATGTAAGATTTCTGAAAATTCTAACATAATTTAGAATTCACTTCAGGTCTTTCAATTACATTGCAATTTAGCCAGTTGAAAACTCCTTGTATGGTTTAAATCTGGACCTGGATAATATTTACTTCACCATCTTTAAAGGAAAAAAAGAGTCTGGCATACATGTACGTAAAAAAAAAGGTAAAAGTATTACATGTACTCTATAAAAATATGTCAGCAAACCCTTTGGCCTGACAAGGCATTTCTCTATGCATTGCCAATGATGGCAGTTTTTAACTAGGCTAACATCAATGAACACTTGATGGGCGAGGGACGGTACCATTAAAAATAAGATTGCATATATTCAAAAGCACTGTGTATGTATGTGATTACGACCCAAAATTTCGGCATGGTTCATTTTGCGAGAAATGGTCAAACCGCCAAAACCAAGACGGTTTTAACTAGCTACTTCACTGTCAACACCGAGAAAAGACAAATGAGACTGTAAACGTTAACCTGATTGGCTTAAAATGCATGGTAGGTCAATGATCATTTTAATACATTTAATTCGTCATTGTGATTTTGTAGTAGGTTAATTTAATACGTAAATAGCAATATGTTGTATTATCTACTATGAGCTACTTTTGCTGTTTTGCCAGCTAGCAAACATAATCAATACATATTAATATGAAGTCCTCGCCTTCAGGTTCCCGGCTACGCGTAACGTTTTAGTTTGAATGAAAACAACAGGCTGAAGTACCAGATAGCTGTCAGAAACCTGAGGGCAAACTAGCAGTGCAGCTAAGTCAGAAGTTTCGTTTATTGTGCACTTGACTTAGCTCCTAACGTCACACGGCTGGGAATAACTCACTTTAAATACAGAAAAACGTCGATATTACCTGTCCTACAGCTCCGCAGTTCCTGGCTGTCGCTTTGGTGGCCGAAAAGGAGAATGTTGCTGATGAGGGCGGAGAGATAATCCAACTGATGGTGGCACGATGCTATGTTAACACATTTGTGTATGTTGAAGAGGATGCAGCATGCAAAACATCATTTGCAGAATTTGATGCAAAATGTGTTATTTTGCCATTTACACTGTGATTGTGTCAGGGAACAACACATCTTTATTAAGAGTGTACCTGAAGTTTGAACCTCATCTCTCAGTTGTCACCATCCTTCCATCAATAATATTACACTCTCCCCATTAAGTATGTGTTTGTGTTTGTATGTGTGTGTCTATATGTGTATTTGAGTGTGTGGGTGTGAGTCAGTGTTTGTGTCTTTGCGTGTCCCTGGGTGGGGGCAGCCCCCTAGATATGACACCTCACATTCTGCTTGGGCCCAATGTACCATTGCTCTTCTGAATGCGAGCATGTGACAGGAGGTGGTAGTTCTGTGTATCTGCCCGTGTGAGTGTTATAAATGCCTCTGTGAAGTCAGATTGACAGACAAAGGCCTAATCGCTCCTCAGTCTCAGCAGCCCAACAGCTCAGAGGAAGTATTGACCCATAAGAACCTTAATACACTTCACCTAACACAGACAATTTCATGTAATAACACACATTCATCTCAAAGTATTCATCAAATGAGAACTGAGCATCTGATTTTGAGAGCATTTTGAATGAATGGGACTTGAAGAGTCTATCAATCTGTAGAACAACATTATAGCCTTGACCCCGTTCTCCTCATCTCCTTATTACCTCTCCTCTGAATCATTTTGTCTAAATGTGCTGCTCATGTTAGCTGTTTTACAGCTACATATATACACTAACACTCATACCTTCTTTGGGCGGTGGTGAATATGTTTACCTATGCTTGTCATTTTGTACTTTAACAGAAAGAAAGTGGCTGCCGAGATCTAAGGAAACAAAAAAGGACAGATTTTACTGAAAGTCGAGACATTATTTGATTCATTTAAACAGTGTAGTCCTTTGTAATACATTTTCCTAAAGAGGCAACAACAATAAGAACATCTTGTGCAGCAGAGTTTAATTTTAGCCTCTTAGCTTATTTTGAAACAGCTCCTCGCTCTCCCTCTAAGCAGCTACTATTTTGTTTTAGTTCAGTATGTGACATTTTCCTAAGGAGAGGTATATTAAAAAATAAAAATCATTGGCTGTATGAGATGTCACGATAAATGTTATGTGTCTGCATGAAATTTAAATGACAAAATGTTTCGCTCCAGATAAATAAAAAGAAAAGTTGTTCATGTGGATGTATTTAAGAAAAGATTTACCTCCCATCTGGTCTGACCCGGTGTAAAATCTGTCTTTCTGTCAGCACTTGTGTGCAGGCTGTGTGTTTTGCTGCTGCAAACAGAGTGTATATAATGTGAGGCTTATCTATGAGAAGTGGTGCACATGATGGAACATATGGTATTTTCTGTTTGTATTGGCTTACATAGACACAAATGGCACTAAGGTCACATCACCTTTAGCCATGTTTTCCTTCAGCACCATCCAACTCCCTCCTCTAACTAGAGAGTTAGACACACCTCATTTTATTTTTGCCTCTGTCATGTTATGGTATTCCCTTAAAATAAAATAGAATCAATAAAATGATTTGGCTAAAGTTTTCAATGTTTTTTTATTTTTCTTTTGTTTATATACTAAGCTTACCATATCTAAAAAATATATAATAATAAAAATAATTTTAATAATAATAACTCTGCCAAACCTCCGCAAAACACAGCAGTACCCTAGACAGACATTAGACAATATTGTGTTCAAAATCAATTACATCACTTTATCTCTCGCAAATACTTTACTGTTCATCTGCCTCTTTCTCTTGTGCTTCCACTTCTTCCTTTCTGCTCTTAGCCCCCTACTCCATTCCCCAAAACCCCATCCCCCCTTTTCCTTTCTTCAGATGATGAAAAATAATGAATATATAATACTCCAAGCTGTCATTGTTTTGAGTTGGCCCAAACAGGATCTTTGAGTCAACTGTGTAACGCTATTACCCCGGTTTAAATGCATTCATCAGACAAATGCACAGAGGTACAAACACGACCTCCTATACGAAGTTACTGACTTTATTTGTCCAGCACCTTTCCTACTAGCAGCGCAAAGTGCTTTACATTAAAACATTAACAGCCAAGAGCAAAGATGAGCACATAGAAATACAACAGCAAAGATAAGAAAAAGTTTTTGAAAATTGTTTAAAAATATAATATCAAACGATAAAATAATAATAATTATATTAAAAGGTCAGTGATGTATGAGGGTTCTCTACCATCATGAGCTTTGTGAGGGATTCAAAGAACGTTAAAATACATTCTAAAATCTTATCGCAGAATTTTGTACTAGTGGCTGTTTCTTTATAGATGCTTGGGGGAGACCAGTAAAAAGAGTTTTGCACTGGTCTAACCTCCTGGTAAAAATAGTGTGAATGAGTTTCTCAGCTTCCTGTTTTGGTAAAACGGTTATACTGTACTTTGGGAGCATTTCTCTAGTTGACGAGAGCTGCCTCAGGTGAAAACTTCCTGCATGAGGAAATTAGGTCGGCAAAGTCGGATCCCTCTTTTAAAATGCTTCCAAAAATGTACTTCTTCTTTTAAAAATAATTTAAGTCCCTCGTTTATTACTGTTATACTTTTATTCTATTTTTAATTTTATTTGGTCTCATGGTTTTATCTTTTAATCTATGCTGTGCTGTTGGACTTTATGTTAGTGGTTATCTAACTCTGTTTTATCTTGTTCCGTTTTGCACTTTGTAGCTGTGTTTTTGAAAGGGGTTATACAAATTAAGTTTATTCTTATTGTTAAAGTAGCTGAGCATATTAATGTTTCAAGACTGCTTATGCTTTTTGATGGTTATATAACTACCACTTTCTGTAGTCATCGCGTAAATGATGAATAACTGATCTCTATACATACAGCCAATGATGTGATTATGTGGGTTCTTGACATGGCATTCACTCGTATAATACACTGCTTTTGTGGAGTTCTAAAACTGAAACTATGACTAGATTCTGAGAAGCGCAGCATGATGAATAGAAAAATAAAGAGGATTAACTGGATAAAATCGGTATCTGCTAACTATGATTTTCACCTGTGTCCATTATACTGAACCTCTCTGGTTTCACACATCTACCCCTCTGGTTTTGTTCCACTCAGTGGTATCAAACAGTGCTATTCAGTGACCCAATGAATTAATTCACCTAAATAGGTTCTGGAGCAGGGGCGCTTCCGGGATTAGACCTTCGTGACAGCTCAGCTCCTATGTGCAACATTCCATTGTAACTAAAACTTAATTGCTTTCTCTCGCCTGGATTTCTCTAAGTCAGTCTTCTATCATCTCCCTTTGCATTTATAATCACCAAACATATATGTGATTGTGAATGCTACAAATAGCTACATATATCACGATATTTAGCTATTAAAAGAAATATCATGGAATAATAAATTACCTTGGCACTCAGTTCATACTGTATATGGTTTCAGTGCCAAGGCCAAATGGAGTCTTTGGGCTTATTAACCCCCTGCCAGATCATATGGATGGTGGCTGGATCTGCTGCTGTGGACCTGTTTCATTCCCCTCTGATTACAGCATGACGATGATTAAAATGATTATTATTTCATTATATTATAGCATTTTATCATAAGATATTGATAAATTTGATCATACTATTACTATTTTAAGTATCAACCTGGGATCCCTGTTGCCACCATGGCCCGACCCTTTAGAGGAGTAAGAAAGTGGATTGCTATCGCTGATATCTTTTCTAAATGCTGAAATCTTTTGTAAATGCTGTATATTCATCTGTAGAGTGTGGTTGTATGTGTGAGTGTTTGCTCCCTTCTACATAATATTTGTGTTGGTGTTTGTGTTTTGTATGGTACCTGTTCAACAGCTCCATGGTCATAATTGCTTCAATGTAATTAACTCTTTGAGGTCCGGGCAGGTGTCCTTGCAGCAACCGGGATGTACTTGTATGTGTTTCTGTGTGTGTGAGTTCACTGAATTCTACCACCACACAAATATGCTATTGGCTATTATTCTCAAGACCTTGGTGGAGACGAGAGGATCGAGGTTAGAGATGGAGGTGACAAGACAGAGGAGAAATGCAGAGAGGCGCTACTGTGAGTTTGTGTTTTCTATGGGTCTGAGTTATCTATAGAAATAAGTGGTTTCGAAAATCCGAGGTATGAGAGGATGCCTGCAGGAGATAGAGAAATACTCTGTGTCCTGTGTCTAGCTCCCATTATATACATCTGCATCTCACCAAGGTCAATAAAACAAAAAAAAGTTCAAAATCCCATAGAAATATTTATGGCCTGAGCTCTAATAGTGGGAGGAAACTATTGAAATTCAAGGAGTTTTCATTATTATGCTAACTTGAAAGGCATGGCCCTCGCGGCTCCAGAGTGCCATTTAGAATGACAGCCCTTCGACCCAATTTCACCTAAGAAGTATAAGATTTGATTCACATATTTGTCTCATCAAGATGTACCAAAAGACTCTCAGTGCAATCACTTTAATCAGCCATTAGCCAAAGTCAGCCATTTTTAATTAAATTTGCAATTTATGCCATTTGAAAGTGTACTTAACTTAAACTTAAATTTAAACAAACTCGTTTCAGATTTTGGGTAGGGGTATGGGGTAGGGTCATTGCAAAATGGCTCTACAGCGCCTCCTATTAAATTTCATAAAAGCAGCCACCATGCTTTCATTGTGCCCCCACCTGTATCCTAAAAAAAAATAAAAATTGCTACACATGTACAGCTTAACAAGTTCTACAAAAGAGCCTCTTGCAGGCATAACAAAAGGTGGCAATTAAGAGTTTTGCAGTAATTTTTTTTGCACTTTATGTGTTGTACTTTACTGTACTTTTAGAGATTTAACCTGATCAATGTGAAATTTGGTTAGAATAATTAAAAGACATTAAGGATGAACATTATTTAAATTGCACTTCCATAACTTGAAAGGCATGGCACACGTGGCATGGAAAATCCTGATTTGTAGAAAACACCGAAAGTTTTAAAGTAGCATCTAATCAGAGGGACCATAATCCTGGTCTATCTAATAGGTATACAAGGTTTGTGAACATGTGAGATGTGTCTCCGTCATATACTAACTAGTGGTGTGCGGATCAATACCAAAATGTATATATAATATAAAGAATCCCCTTTCTATACTTTAGATTCCAACCAACGCTGGGATCTAAAGTATAGAAAGAGAATTTTTTTGTAATTCAAAAAATCAAAAAATCAGTATTTACACTGAGTGATTTATGGCAAAAGTGTCTTTTTTATTATAACCAGGGACACGATAGAAACAACTACCGTATAAACGGAATTAGAACCACCCAGAACTACTTTTCTTGGCTATGATTGTCACGTTTTTTTAACCAATCAGATTATGAATTAGTTTTTTCTGGGTGAGGTCCTATTATGTCAGCATTCCGTATGCCGAAAGCAGTACAGAAAATAATGATTCAGTCGAGCGTTTGTGATTTAAATGAAAGGTACTGTTGTCCTATACGACATTATATGATTCATTATAACACTTATGTTGGCCCTATGATGAACTGCCGATGCATCCAAGGTGTACTTCCTTTTATTCAGCTACTTTTAAAGTAAGACATGAAGATGGAATTTTTTCTTTAACAAATGATGAGCAGATTTGGTGAGTCTGATTGGATTGTAATGTATTTAATACTATTGTGGTATGAATGAGGTCCAGACATTAATTAGAGTTATCATCTAGGTAGCACTTTACATTACTGCACAGTTATACGATGGTAAAAGTGTGGTAATAACGAGATAACACATATGTAATACAATGTAATAACCAAAGTAATAACTGAGTAAATGCTTGGTAATAACAATGGGTATATTATAATATATGATATTTCACTTCAATTTATGTAACGGGACAAAAATGGCTCAAAAATCTAAAAAACTAAGGGTAATACTGACAAAACAAATTTTAAGATGGAAATGAGGTAAAACTATTTGGTAATAGTACAGTAATACTTTGGTAAAATGCTTACAATAAAATGGTTATATCAGTGCAATATTTGGTAAAAAATGGTAATATGGGGATATAATATTGTAATAACATGATATTAATGAGGTGATATAGGTTGATGCTTCCACGGTATTATAGGCTACTATCAGCGCAATACCTTCCAAATTAGATTAAAATCGGGTAATTCCCATATTATAATGCATAAATTCCTACAACCCTTATATTCCAAAATTTCCACTATTCTTTCAAGGAAATACTGTACAAATAGTATATTTAATCTTGTGACTTCTTACCTGGAAACACTTGTGGTTGTTTCTGTGTAATAACCATGCATCAGTGCTGCAAAATGCAAAATTGCCTGTTTCTACTTAATTTCTCTCTACTTTTAACTATACACAGTAAACACTATTGATGCATTGTACATATTTTATAATTCAAACTTCAAAGGAATGCCTTGTATGAAAATGTTTTTTTTTTGTTATTACCAAGCTATTAATTGGTTATACTTATGTAATTACATGGTATTACATTTGTTTACTTCTTTATTATCACACTTTTACTCCACTATTACCATCCTATTAACATCCTGTAATGCCATATTACTATGATGAGAAATATGTGATATACATTTATGATGCAGCATAATATCACTGTGTGTACTTGTAATAGGACCTCATCCTTGATTGTTTCAGTGTGGGTCTATAATAATAATAATAATAATAATAATAATACATTTAATTTATAATGCACTTTACATTTGGATCAAATCTCAAAGTGCTAGAAAAAAAGTGCTAGTGTCTATGCAATTAGTGTATATCCCCCATAAGCTTTGAGGCTCTCTTTAACCAATTATTTCAGTCGAAAATATTGTCTCTTTGAATATGAAGTGGGTGGTCTGACAACAGCCTGTATTGTAGTTTCACAGTGAAGTTACTTTAAGCCAGCTCAATTGCAGGATTATAGCACCGGAGGCCCAGATTTCCCTCTGAGATAAGATAAGACATGACAAGACAAAATAAGATAAGATAAGAAAGTTGATACTTTATTAATCCCATATGGGGGAATTTCAGTGTTAAAGCAGCAACAAATTACATGAGAAGGACAAGTGAAATACCAACATTGTGTACAGTAGTAATACAAGAGATACAACAAGTATATAAGGATTAAAACCATAACTTAAGGCCTACACTGCCCCTCCAGTAGTCTGCTTGTGGTTTACTATTGTGTGTAGTCATAAATACAGAAATACAGGTACAAAGTAAGACTCTAGTACTCTGTAACTGAAATTCTAAACAGTGGGTGTAAATTAATACAGTGTGCATAAATACAGGTGACCTGTGCATTAATGCAGGAATGATCTGGTGATGATGATGATGGTGGATGACCTGTAATTACTGTGACAGTGACGTGTTGTAGAATTTGATGGCAGTGGGTAAAAAAGGCTGAATATGTCTTTGAGTGGAACAGCGGGGCATGAGGTTGGTTAATGGTTAAAGTTTGAAACAGTGGATGATAGGGGTTATCAATGATGTACAGAAGTTTGGACAGTATCTTCCTCTCAGCTACACCCTTCAGGGGGACCAGGCCGTAATAGAATTATTCAGCCACATCTCAGTGAAACACATAACACATTCCTGAAACTCCTCCTGGCTCCTTGTCAATGTCACCAGTTCGTGCAATTTGTTCCCAAGTGACCTCATGTTTCCCAAGATGATAAACGGGACCGAATGTTTATACTTCCTCCTTCTTACTCTGCGTTTCAACCTGATGTCTTTATGGGTATTATTAGAAATCGTTAGATAGCACTAGTTTAATTTCATGGATGTGCATATGAAGGCATTTTGATGTTCAACGGTCATCTTTTCTGTGCTACACCATTTCCGGTTGGTGATTATCAAATGTAATGAAGAGGTGGGTTTTTTTCTCACTCTTTTCAGACACATAATCGTTGAAGAACATTTCTTTGGAAATGGCTGCAAGACAAACATGCAGATATGCATCACAGTTATAGATTATAAACTGCAGAGACTAGAGACCCACTCCCAGCTATCACATAACGTTGTTATTTGTTAAGATCAAACCTGAGATGTTAATGAATTATTTTTGATGGATATCAATCCAATCATTCACCTATTCATCCATACATTCGTCCATCTGTCCACCCATCCATTCATCCATCCATTTTCTTCCCCTTATCTAGGGTTGGATTTTGGTGGCAGCGGGTTAAGAAGGGCATTTTAGACGTCCCTCTCCCCTGCAACACTCTCCAGCTTATCCTGTGAGATCCTGAGGTGTTCCCGGAGCCAGATGAGAGGTATATCTTTCTTGGCGAGTTCTGGATCTACCCCGGAATCTCCTCCAAGTTGAACATGCCTACAAAAAAGGGAGGCGTCCTGGAGGCATCCCGATCAGATGCCCAAACAACCTAAACTGACTCCTTTGGGCGCGAAGGAGCAGCGGTTCCACTCTGTGCTACATCTGGATGTTTGAGCTCCTCACCTTGTCTCTAACCATGCTAACTGTGACCAGCTGACAAAGTGTCTGCCCTCAAATATAGCAAAATGAATTGCAGTTACTATTTCGGTTTGAATATCATCAACTGTATTATGAAACTTTTGTGCTGCTGATGTGGATAAATGAGTTGAATGTGTGCAGATGCTCACGGTTTCACATTAGATCAAGATACAGTTCTTATACAGATACTGATACTTACTGATACTTCCTACTTATTACTAAAAAATATCTATCTATCTGTAATTTAGATTACACCCCCATATCTGTGTTTCATGCCATGCATTCACACGGCATGATGTGTCTGTATTTTACTTGATTTTACTAGCAGAATCTTCCCGGATATGATGTCAAACATTTTAATCTCGCTGTGGTCTTTTAATCCGAATCCAATTGCTGCCTTTTTTTTGCTATATTTGACATTTGATTGACTGTGACAGGGAGGGACCCGTCACCCTCATTTTTTCTTCACCTCAACGGACTTGTCTTAGATGTTTTAACGAAGCCCCTGCATCCCAATTCTATTGGAAATATCTTTGTTTTCCAGCCGCTGTCTGAGTACTTGGTTATTCCACCAAGTTTAGTGTTGTTGGGTGACACTAATCATGCATCCTGAGAGAACGTGCCTCAGGGATGCAGGCGCTTGGCAAAGGGTACAAGTGGAGTCTTCTTCGAAACACTGCTTCAGGTTTTGTGGTGTGGGTAGAAAGTCGTAAGGGCTCTGATGACAAAACTCCCAGGGTTTCCTCTTTTCTAACCTGGCCCAGTTTTTCCATTGACCCTGTTTGGTCACTGAGACGGCTTTGGCCTGTAGCCCTCTGTCTACTGAGTAACCACTGGGTAAAAGCCCCAGAGTTAATATATGCGCAGCTGCAGACTATTCTGCATGTGTTTCTGTTGCGTTGCCTCGAATTGGTCCATTCGGTGAGAAATCAGGTTTCTTGCAATATGATTGGGAGAGGGGCAGTACTAAAAGAGTGAGAGGGAGCTAGCCCGCGTTTCAGCAGAGCAGAAGTGTGTTTTGTTTTTCCAATTACGTAGCCTCTAGCTGCGAAAGTGAAAAAATTGTAAAGATTTACAGCCACCAAAGAAGCCCTACTCCTTTGTGAAAGTGTGTTATATGGTTTGGAAAGTGTCTGATATCTGTCACGTTCTGTTTTAGAGCTTACTCTCTCTGAGTAAACTCCTAATATGTTGCTAGCTGCCTGTTAGCATCCCGGCTAATGTTTTGCTAATCAAGCATGGATGGACATTGAGGCCTGCGCTTAGTAACACCAGAGAGCTCACTGTGTGACCAGAAAAGCAAGCGAGACCCACAGTTTCCCTTCATCATCACCTCTAGGACTGAGGTAGACCTATCCTCAGTCATCAGCACCAGGAGCCAGATTGGACTCTTCTTCAGTGCCAATAGGCTCGAAGTTGGACTTCCCTTTTCTTCTTTGCTTATGGGACCTGCTAAGGACCATGGTCGACCAGTAGACTAAGCAGACGGATGACTGTTTGTCTCGGGTGAGTTACCCACTGTTGCATTGCTCATTGCATTGAGTGAAGACGCAACCAGCATCACTCTAAAGTGAAATCCCCATTGCAACCAAGCCGCATATCAGGCCTGCAACGGGGGTTTGGTTTTTTAGTCACAGCTGGCATTTGTGTTTATTTTCTGAGTGGGCCCACCAGAGTAAAAGCTTAATTAGGATTATTGTTTAACTCTTTTGAATATTGTTGTCGTTGATGTTTATAAACTGTTCATTAAGGTTTATTAAGGGACAAAACAGGAGAAACCAGTGAAGTTAAAAGGGTGTTCCCTTGTACTTTGGAACAAGACAATGATATTGACCATAAATTTTGGGATTTAAGAGGTATTGAAAAGTGAGTCATATTTTAAGGGCTAGTGCCTATATTTTTCTTACATTAAAAAATAGTAATGCCTTAAAAGAACTCTAAAGGGTGAATATTTTAGTTCATTTTTTCCAGAAATAGATCATGAATAGAGCAGTTAAAAGCAAATTGGTTTACGGTCCCTCAATCAACCAGGTTAAAGGTACTTCATTAAACATTAAACATTAAAATATTTTAAGTTAGTACAGGTTCCATAACATTATTCAATATTAAAATATAACGTAAGTGTGAGAAAAAAGTGTGTTTATGTTAAAGAACCCACGGTGCTTTATCTCATAACAAGGGATATAGAGAAAGAGCTAAACCTGATTTCCTCTTATACAAGCCTTTTCTTCTGCACTGATGTTAATTTGTACCTTGAAGAGGTTTTGGGACAAGCCCAAGACTGTCGCTACCATGTCTATGGAAAGATCCACATGACTTTTGATACACCAACTATTAACATTTTTCATAAAAGTCATCTCACATACATAGACAGGTGAAACCTTTCCCGTCAAAAGGGTTTACACACTAATAAAGGAGCCTGTGGGCGGAATTAGAGATTCACTATCTTGGCCAAGGGCATTTATAAATGCAATTGTATTTCTCAGTTGTTTGCATTGAACTTACCAATGACTACCACTGAAATCTTCATCTTCAAATGCCTTCATTTTCCAGTTTTCTGGAAAATGAAGGCACATAGAGAAACAAATAAGAGACAAATAATAACCTTGCAAAAGGTCTGACTTCTGTGTAATGGTGAAAATCCTTCTCAAAGATAAGAAGTCCATCAGAATTTTGTCGAGGTAAAACACAATTTATCAAAAAAAAATGAAGAAAAAATTATAATAATTTCATACAGTCATGTATTGTTCTTCTTTATTGCATTAATCATGTCTAGTTTAACAGTTTAATGAAGCAAAATTGATTACTTAAAAACAGATATTGACAAATATTTTAATTGGAGCTCCTATTCTCCCACCAATAAAATATTAATATGTGACTTCAAATAAAAAGGATGTTCTACTTGTCTGCTTACTTGGATATTTCCGTGAGTAAATAGTTTTTTTTCAAAATGTTTTTCAACCATCCCAAGGCTGAGCGGTAAGTCTGTGTCTATGTGTCTGTGTGTGTCTGTGTGTGTGTGTGTGTGTGTGTGTGTGTGTGTGTGTGTGTGTCTAAGCGAGATAAACACCTGAGATACAGATTCTGTACAGAAAATAAATCTTTAATGTTCAACACAAGGTCAGAGTTACTTTTCTCTCTCTGTCTCTCACTCACTCACTCACTCACTCACTCACTCACTCACTCACTCACTCACTCACTCACTGCCGTCTCCCTCTGACACAATAGTTGTATTATTCTTCCCTTATTGAAGAAAAGTTTCCCATCCAGTCCTGCAGATGGACGTGTGGATGCAGCACTGGAGATGCAGCACCTGCATCTCCCCTTGAAATTAATAAAACAGTAAGTAATTTGTTGTTCATACAAGGCTAAAATATATTGAATTGACTGTTCATATTTTGTCATTTCATGCTTTATTTTGTATTGGTTCTGCTATTATACTGTGAAGGTTTATTGTCATTGTTCAGTGTTATGTGCTTTTAAGGTTTCTTCTTTTATTTTGAAAGTGCCTTTTTTAAAAGATGACGCTGATGATATACATTCTATTGATGTTCTTACAATCAAACAGACATAAAAAAACATCAGTGAGACACAATACTGGTATTTCAATATACCATTAAATTTTTCATGAATTGTAGACACATGTTCTGCTACAGGAGAAAATTATAGTAGAATTAAAAAATTTACATTTAGAGACGTGAACTCTGTCTAAGGGCAGCTTTTCCTCATTGGAGTAGAGGGGTCGTCCCACAATCTGAAGATTGGCTTTCGATTACAGCCCTTATTGCTACATGCCGCGGGGTCCTTGTCCCTGAAACCCCACTTGATCCCTGGGTGCATGACCACTGCTCCCTCGGGGATGGGTCAAATGCAGAGAATTAATTTCACAATGCTATCTCGTATGTATGTACTGCATAAAATAACATGATAAAATAGGTTAAAAGTATTATAACTATCATTATTTCTATTATTAAATAAGATCCCCAGACTCAAATATTAGTGCATGAGGCACTATGTGCAGCCTTGAGTTAATGACTGCTAATAACAGTTGAGTTAATGACTACCTTAAAGTGAATATAAACATTCCAAAAGGTTTAAATAATCTTTGGGCTTGTGGCGCTTGAAGTACCCATTTTATTTTTAATCATTAATTGTTTTAACCCAGCCATATAGGGGTCACACGCCAGTATACTTGTAGTACCGGTCCCAAGCCCAGAAAAATGGTGAGGGTTGTGTCTGGAAGGGCATCTGACTTAAAATTTATGCAAAATCAATATGCGGAACCAGATGCTCCGCTATGGCAACCCCAAAGGGAAGAGCCAAAAAAAGAAGAAGAATTATTTTAATCGTTTTATACTGTCATTGTTGCTAGTGGATTCATTAATTCATTCATTATCTACCGCTTATCCTCTTCAGGGTCACAGGGGGGCTGGAGCCTATCCAAGCTAACATCGGGTGAGAGGCGGGCTACACCCCGGACAGTTCGCCAGTTCATCGCAGGGCCTTGCTAGTGGATTAGAATTTGAAAAAATAGTTACATTTTTTAAGCAAACATTCAATTCAAGATGTAGGATTTTCAAACTTAATGGAACAGAAAAACATCACTAGAATAATAATATCAAATATGTATTTATAGCTGCACAGACCAGCACTTCTCATTGTACGGCCTTCCACCTCAGAGGACATTAAATCTTAGTGAATTAATTCTGTTTTTGATGGAGAGGGCCCTGCTGGGCTCCCAAAACTTATTTTTATTTGTGCTAACCACTATCATCCGATAGCTTAATAGACTTGGGGCACTTCAACACAAATCTTACTGCTATACTAATAATCTGTGAAAGAATAGAGAAATGTAAGTATTTAAAAATTACTTCTGCTTTATTAATTTGATGATAAGAAGCTAATGTGAATACTAAAATGTTTAAAGCATAAAGTGATTGGATTATAATTGTAGACGTCATTTCCCTCCTCAAAATTGGTTTACTTTAGAGAATTATTCTTATTCAGCTTTATGTCCACCTTAGCTAACCAAACGCGCCATGAGGTGTCTGTTGTGTTATGATGCATGTTTTATAACACAATAATACATGCATTATAATGCACGTAAGTTACTGTGTCTTGCTACAAGAGGGCAGACCCATCATCCTAGGAGTAATGTCTATGATAACAGTATAATATAGGTACAGTCAAACCATTGCTAATTCCTTTATGAGCCCGACACACATCTGTGCTGAATGCTCTACTGATAGACACCAGGAATGTAAAAAATAATTAAAAATACGGCCTCTCTTGTCACATTCCTGAAATTGTTCTGACAGACCTATATGACCTATTTTATTTGATACATTAACTCAACAATATGTAGCCTGTGTTATTTCTACAGTTATGTATGCTTACTTACTTGAGTAGCAACACCATTGTCAACCTACATTCAAGTAACTGAGTTTTTTTGTTTTTTTTTACGTACATGCGCTACATTAAAAACAGAAAGTTTAACCTTGCTTTTTTCACTTGAGGGAAAGCATCTCCAGCGCATCAGTTAGGATGTAGGATGTAATCTATTATACCTTTGATCAAATCTTCTCTATACATAATAAAATATCTCATCATCAAAGAGTAACCTTCTTCTGTTTCTACCTGAATCACATAATATGTCTGTATCTATTAATCCCACCCACTGACAGGTGCCATGGCAAACAGATAATCAATGTTGTCAACTTCACATTTCAGTGTGATATATATATATATATGTATATACATATATATTTTTATTATGTTTATGTCAGATTATTATGGGCACTTCACTACCTACCACCCAATATCAGTATGCTCATCATAGGGCCCTGCTGTTCATTTTATCGCTAAACATGAAAACTTGCACATTCATGGCACTGACGCACCTTGGTCCCCAAATATAAGAATATATCGATTACGCTGTTTTTCCTTTGTATTTTCTTTTTCCTCATTTACTGCTGTATTTTGCAGCTATGTGTGTACCTGTCCATCTATCTATCAGATCCCATCATCAAACCAATATACATAAACCATTCACACTAGAGTCACCACTATTATCATGTATTCATACCTTAATTTAAGAATGCTTATAAATATTTCAATTGATATGTCTGTCTACCTACAACTGATGTAGCTAGCATGTTAGCATGAACCTGACGTACAGTCACACATAAAGATACAATAAGTAAAATGACACAATGTTGACAACTAACCAAGTAGAAACATTCTACTGTGTCCAGGGTTTTTCTATCCTCCGCGGGAGCCTCCTGAAGTTCTGGATCTGACTCAGGATCGAACATGGGTTATTATTTCGAGTAACATTTGTTTATCTCCACTATGTATCTCTTAGTGCACATGCAAGGAAGCAAATCTTTAAGCACGCCTATTCAACACTCCTCGTTGAAGAGGGAAGCATGTCGATTCCTGTCCCTTCAATCTGGTTGCTAAGAATGGTTGTGTCGGAGCAGGATGGAATAGAATATGTGTTTTTCATCCAGAAGGTAATTTCAAACAACCGGCATCACAGACATTTCATTAAAAGAATTTGAAATGGTACTGACTGGTGTAAAAAGGGAATAATATTCCACCTTTAATGGACATGGTGTCAGACATGTTCAGTGTGACACATGCTACTTCATAGGATGATGTGTGTGTGTGTTTCTGTGTTTGTGTGTAGGTGTTTGTGGGTGTGGATGTGGGTGTGGCCCCAAAGGAATAGACTGCTTACAGCGAAATGAAAAGATGATACAGTATTTTCTTGGTGTTGAACAAAAGACAGATAAACTCTTTGTTGGTCTTATTTTGATCATCGAAGCAGTTTGACTGACTGAACAATGACCATCTTTGGTCATTCAGCCAATCTAACTACGTAACTATTTGTACCTGAAAGAGGTCATCTTTATCATTATCATCTGTGAAATCACATGAATTGAGTTTTAGATCTCACAGACATGCAACATGCTTAAAGCTAGTAACAAACAGCCAGAAACTCTCCAGAGATACATCAATGATTTTTGTAGGTTTTATAATTTTTTTTTAAAAGACTGATTAAACATTCTGGTATTTTCTCCCCTCTGGTTACACTACAATAAAATGACCATTATCAAAGGAGGGAAAGCATCTCCAGCGCCTCAGTTATCCAACGCCAGGGTTCAATGTCGGTATGCTGTGAGCTTTGGGGTGAGAATGTTTGTGTGTTTTCATCAAAACACAGAAAGGTATCCAAAATCTCTGTGGTTTATGTAACTTTATGTGATGAATTTGGGAAACAAGCAGTATAGTATAGAAAAAGAAAAAAGCCGAAAATCGAAACCCGCTTTTTCGGCACACATAGGCAAAATCTCTCTCTCTCTCATTTCCTTTTTTCCCTACTGTTACTGTCACAAGAGTGCCTTGGACCCAGCCAACTCTAGACCAAATCACACCACTGGTAAACAGGTTTTGATTCTCGGCTTTTTTTCTTTTAAATTATTCCCGCCCAATAGAGCCCATTGTACGCAAATTGAGACTTAACACACACTGAGCGCGCCAGTTTCGTTGCATTTTTTATATTTACAGTATAATAGTACGAAAATTTACTTTTTGATCCATCTCGATCTCAACAGCAATGTCTCACAGAATCTATAGTTAGGAAATAAAATAATGGCCCAACATGGTAACCTAACATGTTAGCATGGCAGCTGTAGCTCAGTGGGTAGAGTGTCCATCTCCCAATCGGAAGATCAGAAGGTAGTCAGTTCTAGACCCACCAGGGTCTACATGTCGTAGGGTCTTAGAGCAAGGCCTTGAAACAATGCTCCTTGGGCTCATCAAAGGGGCCGCCCACTGCAACCTCAGTAATGGGTCAAATGCAGAGAAATAATTTCACTATGTTGTACTCTGTCAGGCTGTATGTGATTAATAAAGGATTTCTTCTTCTTCTCAACATGGCCCAGTCATTTACAGAAATGGCGTCCGTGCTGCTATATTGAGATTTATAGGTCTCAGTGTCTCAATAGGGTTGAGGACTTAAGACCATTTCATTATTGTTATTTATTTTGAGCCATTTAGAGGTTGAATCATGGCAAAAGCTCTGGGGGTCCGTGGAGTGAGTTGTAGAGTTGTAATTCAGATGAGCATTTATGTTCCTCTGACATTCACTTATGCCTGGTTTCTTTGAATTTAGCAGCCATGACATGAGAGAGATCCGCTCATTAAATGGAATAAAGCTTGCATGCTAGCAGGTGTATTGTTGAATTGACAAATGGAGATCTAGCAAAAGTTCAGTCAGGACGACTATAAAGCTCATCACAGCTCATCTGTCCCCTCTCTCCTAGCTGTCATGAAGCCACATGCTCCGATGCTTCCGATTGCCATTATCAATTGGGCCTGTTTACTCCCCTATCAGCTGCTCATTTGCACAAAATGGCTAGCACCTCTCTCCTCCTGTCAACCATTTACCAAGCTATTCCCAGTTTTAAATATGGCTGTCATCCCCCCTCAGCTCTCTTGCTAACAGTAGGCACATGAAATCATCTCAGATTCAGACTCAATAGTATGTGAAGAATACTCCACAAGACCTGGCGTCAACTCGCTGGTAACCAGGCGCAGAGTTCGGGTCTGTACTCGTCGGCATGAAACAGATGCAGAGGTTATCGAGAGACTGAAATATCAAGGCATTACGACATATCCATCTTTGGGGTCATCGCAGCTCCAGGCTTTGAATAACTCTTTACCAGCTGTATCCCCAATTCACAAAGAGCCATCAAGCCCTCCTCATCCAGGCCGCAAATGAACAAGGAAGTCACATCACATCATGCCGGCAACATGCTCCCAGATTGCTCTAGACCATGTCATGCCTCAGTACTCTCCTCTGCAGACACCTGCTTTAATTCAATTTTCAATTCAATTCAATGTATTTAAATTTGCCGACCCCAGACTGTCAGAGGATATGACATTTGGTGAGTTCGTAGTGGATCATCAGCATTTATCGAGACATTATCTGCTAAGCTGAGATACAAAAACAAAGTTGAGCAGACTTTTGCACAGGCTAATCTCCGCTCAGCTTGACAAGACTTTAAGAACATGGCAGCTGTGAACCCGGTCTCCACCAACCGTAAGTCCATGCAGGTTGCAGCCTCATATCACTTCCTAATAACCTCAACTCTTTCTTCACCAGATTTGAAAAAGATAACAGTACCCAGCTCAAGTCAACCATTTCCTCACTCAGACCCGACGACTCCATCCATATCAACACAGAGGAGGTGGTCAGAACCCTTAAAAGGATCAAAATGAGCACAGCTCCAAGACCAGACAACATCTGTGGGTGGGCGCTAAGGCTTTGTGCTGAGCAACTGGGAGGTGTGTTCCAGCATTTATTCCAAAGCTCGTTGACCAGAGCACAGTCCCCAAGATATGGAAACACTCCACAGTGATCCCAATCCCAAAAAAGGGCACCACAAAGGTCCTGTATTACCTTAGAACTGTGGCTCTTACGTCTCTGGTAATGAAGGCTATGGAAAGGATCATTAAAGGTCATATCACTAGGCCAACCGACTCAATGATGGATCCACTCCAGTTTGCATACCGGGCTGGCAAAGGGGTTGACAATGCCAAAATATTAATTCTGAACACCCTCCACAAGCACATGCAAACCCCCAGTACCACGGCCAGACTCCTGTATGCAGACTTCTCATCCGCATTCAACACCATGCAACCACGCATCTTAGCTGAGAAACTCACCACCCGCTTCCACCTGGACCACCAACTCACTCTGTGGATTATAGATTTCCTCACCAACAGGTCAAAGAGAGTGCTGGTGAACAACATTTTCTCTGATATCCTCTAAACCTCCACTGGCTCTCCACAAGGCTGTGTACTCTCTCCTCTTCTCCTCATCCTCTACACCGACGACTGCAGGTCTACTCAGCCAAATTGTCACTTGGTAAAACTTGCCGACGACACAGTCCTCCTGTCTCTGCTTTCAAGTCACACACAACATCACAGCTCAGCTCTGCAGGAGTTTGTTGAGTGGTGTGAAAACTCCTGTCTTGAGCTGAACGTAAATAAAACCGAGGAGATGATAGGGACCTTCTCCCCCGAGCAGAGACCGCTGGCGGAGGCAGTTTCCATCATCGTACTAGGGAAGACAGAGGAGATTGTGGAGGAGAACAAATACCTTGGAACAATATTTGACTGTACACTGAAATTTTCCTCCAACACTGAAGACATCCTCAAAAAGTACCAGCAGAGACTGTACGTACTCAGGTAGCTAAAATCATTCTGGGTCAGCAGAGACACCCTCATCACAGTCTACTATTCCTTCATTGAGAGTGTGGTAACGTTCTCCTTCATCTCCTGGTTCCACTCCACACTTCGCTGCCAAGGCTAAAGGACTCAGAGGAGAAAGATAGTCTTTGTCCCCAGGGCTGTCCAGCTCCTGAACGCCCAACCCCCTTGATCCAGTATCCCCATCAAGCCCCCCCCACCCCACCACCATTAATGCCTAGACAGTTTATCACCAACGCACTTTACATTATGTATATATTTAATCAATCTTTAGCACTTCATATGGACTTTAGCACTTTCTGCACTTTAACGGACTCTGCATAATGCTTGTCATGAAGCGTCTTCTAATTTGTCTAGTTGTTGTCCTCTGAGCTGTTGTATGTGATTCATTTATGTGTGGGTAATTTTAGGTATGCTGTTTGGGTGTATTGTGCTACTCTATGTTCCTTTTAATTACCCCTCGGGGACAAATAAAGTGATTTGAATAGAATTGAATTGAATTAGAAGCAGCCCTATAGATTGTGCAATCTAATAACCAGCTGAATTGGGTGATTTGGATACAGAACTATTAATCCGGTTAGTGGGTTGCTATCAAGCCATTTCGTGCTTGACCTGCGGAAACTTGGGACACTCAGCTCCTCTATGCCCTCGGTTTCCTTTTCAGAGAGGAGAACAGGCAACCTCTCAGTCAGCCTCTCATAAAACCAAACGTGATTAGATACAATTTCCGGCCTATTTGCAGTTGCAACTTCAATGAAAACGTATGCACTGACCCTAATTGTATGTTTCTCCACATCTGCAGCAGCTGCAAATACACAAATCCAAAGTCCATGTGCCCACACAGATATCCCCAGTGTCATTCCAGTGGTCAGACATATTGAGATATCATCCATCCACTCCATTAAACATATCAGCACCGCCATATGCCTCTCAAAACAGATTGCTGATCCTGACAGTGTCTTTGTTGATCACGGGCTTACGGGGCTCTCGCAGGGGTTCAGGGTATTCTCACGTCCATCCTGGCATCCTCAGTTGGTCCTCAAAAGGGAGCTATTCAAAGGAGATGTAATCGGTTCATTCAGTTCACCCCCTTTCACTTAATTTCACACAAGCCCTTTGGGTTTAGAGACACGCAGATACTTCAACAAGAAGAGGCTAATATTCAACTTCTCTGCCCCACGTTCTGGTCCAATCTCTAGTATTAATTGCCTTATCCCCTCCAAGCCATTTTCTCTCCACTACTTCACGGTGGACAATGCAATGAAATTATTCAAGTTAGCTAGAGTCAGCGCCTGGCTCTCCAAAGCCAACATCACAACACTTTCAAAATCGTCCCCATACATCTCTGTCATTGGCATCTCTTCGGCATAACATAGGAATCCATATTTTATTTCGTAGTTTACCTCACTTTTGGATGCGAAGCAGCCTTGCCATCTTCAACCTGATGGCCGAGGCTCTTAGCTGGAGTCTAGTAAATAGAGTCGGAGTCCAGTCCCACCTCCATCTCCTCAACGATTTCCACACATGACAGTAAGGCTCAACCCTTACTAAACTGAAGTGTCTGTTTGATTACCGTGGGGTTCCCCTTCCAGAAGAAGAAACATCCGGTCCAGCCAATCAGCTCGTGTTCTTGGAACACATCTGGAAGTTTGTGTCTGGATAAGTTGAAATGAAAGCATTCTTGCCAGTCAAGAAACTTGAACACATCCGCCATATTTCTAATTCCATTTCAGACACAAAAGTTATTTCAAGTTATAACTTTAGTTTAAAGTTATTTAAAGGTCTCTCAGCATCTTTTCTTCAGCATATGGGTCGTTGATCCTTGTCCACCTATGCCTCCTACCTGCGCCCCAAATACCTTATCGATTCTAGAAGCCCATAGATTCCTAATTCCCTAATGCATGGTATGCTCAGTAAGTATCTGCACATAACTGGTGAATGGTGTCAGCTTATAAGGTATCTGCTTGATCCATTCCCACATATTATTTCAGCTAAAGTAAATAAAAATTGTAATGTAGTAAATTTCAAAATAAAAGGGTTAGGATAGGCACGCAGGAGCAAAGGTGTTTATGAAAAAAGGCTCATGCCTCATGAGCATGCAGCAGCAAAGGTGTAAAAGCGTTGCTCTCTATCTTGCTACTCTCCGTGCAGATTGTCCTAGCTCTGGTCTGGTCGCTCTAGGGCTTGGTAAGTAAAAACCTTTTGGGGGGGGCCTTAAAGTCCTCATACTGAGTGACAGGTAACATAACACTTTTCTTTGGGGTGTGTGGGGGGTGTCTATATATGTGACCAAAAGTGAACCTTTTGGTTACACATTGTTCACATTTTAGTTTAAAAGTGAACAAGGTTTTTACCTAACCCTTGAATCTAGCCTAATTGAGTTTTAGTTGCCCCCTTTGGTTATCCTCCTGTCTTGTTCTTGATCCCTCCATTGCTGCATGACACTGCATTTTTCCTGTCAACCAAATAAACCTCTCCATCTTATTGTCCTGCCGCTGCTATCCGCCTCTTTGTTGCTCTGATGAAGGTCAGCGGGTTAGATGGAGGGCTCGTTATTAGATGGGGGTGTGCATATTAATGAGAACTATACACATGCGTACACAAGATAAAAAGGTCCCTTAATGATCACTGTGAAGAAATTGTACCACAAGGAAAGCACTAAATGTAAAGAAATTATTTAACATTTGTTAGAAGCTTTTTATCTGGATTAAGCCTGACTGAATGGAGACATTTATGGGGTTTGATTTTCTCCTGACACACTTTTCTAGGCTAGCCAATTAGTCTCTCTCTCTCTCTTTCGTTGTCATCTCAACAAATAGGGGACAATAGCAAGAAGCTGATACTGTTCTTGTAAAAGAAAAAACAGCATCCGGAGCTGTCCACTGACTTCAATTTGCAACTGCTCTCCCTTCTCCTCTCTGGTTACATCCTCTACTTCCTCTATGAGAAGTACAAATTGACAGATTTAAATTTTTCTCCTGTAGGAAGCAAAAATCATAATGAAATGAACTAATAATTAATTATATGTTCAATGGAGTTACCCAAACAGTGTGTGTGCAAGTGTGTGTGTGTGCGTGTATGTTGGTGTGTGTTCTGTAATGTGGTTATTGACTGTGTCACTGTTTTTCTGTGTAGGTGTGTGTTGTTGATTTGGACTCATTGTTGTGGCTGGTAATTAGGTGCTGGTGTTTTTCGTGAGTTTACATTCTAAATGTCGATGTTTGTTAAGCTTAGCCAGTTTTTATAATGTTGCCTCATTACAGCCAGGAGAAAGGTATAATAGTGGTATGTGTGTGTGTCTGTTGGTGTATGTTTGTATGTGTTTGCTTGTGTGTTTAGTTCAATTTACCTTGGGAAATAGAATCTAGAGTAAACACCTATGTATGTCTCTTTTCCAGGTGCAGTTGGAAGAATGAATGGTCAGACAGTGATATTGACGAGCTGTGTGTGCTTTTATGTATGTGTGTATGTATGTGTGTGTGTGTGTGTGTGTGTGTGTGTGCCTCTTTTCTTTGTCGTGGACACACTGACCCATATGTCACCATCCACATTCAAACTAATCAGAGAGCCCCTCATAGGACTTTTAAATGTCATTACTTTTTCACTTCATAAAACTGCAAATAACTGACATTTTGGCCGTCTTATTATGGTCCAAGACAAAGATGACAAACTCAAGGCCCACGGGCAATATCCGGCACACAGAACAATTATATCTGGCCTGTGAGACAATATCTAATTCTTTAATATATTGCCCGTCGGTAAACAGCGAAAACACCACAGATTCTACAAAACGGAGGATGCACTGCAAACTAAGAGCGCCGGTGCTTTTCCGAGCTTCTCTGTAGTCAGATATCAGCGTTTATCCAGTCATTCTAATAAACTTCAGGCTACATCGAAGCAGGGGATAAGATTATGGATGAAAACATTTTTTAAAACCTTTATTAATAAACATATTAGTAATTTGCACACACTGTTTAGTAAATAGAACAAAGGTTTTAATTAAATGGCGAGTCCAGTTGTTCAAAATGTGTCAGTGCTGTTGCGTTAAAAACAAAACAAATGAAGTTGCTCACACTTAATTAAAAATGCACTTGCAAGTTATTCGTGCACCTTGCTGTTTTCTGTGAATAAAAATTTGGAAATAATTCAATGAAAATCTGCTGATAAAGAGGGAAACATAGAAATTAGTTATGCTGATCCATTTGGAATTTTATCTGTAATTTGAGTATTTTCAAGTTTTTTTCATAATTCAATAAAATTAGTAGATAAAATAAGAATTAATTGTCATAATACCTCAGATAAAAATGGGCAATCTGAGTCCTGTTCGGCCGTCAATGTCAACTCAATTTTAATTGTGGCCCCCTCTGTGATCGGGTTTGACACCCATGGTCTAAGAGGTAATGTTTGTTTCAAAGTTGGTCAGAGAATAATACATTTCACTAAGCTGTTTCTGAATCATATTAAAGACCTGACCAGTCCCCACATAAATACTCAACTGTATATTCTGTGGTTTTATTATTGTTTTTTTGAGTCAAAAGACAAACACAGAAATATTATTTTATATTTTTCCCTGTGAAAAATGTCACAAATAACATTAACCCAAAAGAGCTCAGATCTAACTCTTCAGAGAAGAAAGTTATGGAAGTTATGAAATATACTAACTGAACCAAATGAAAAACATCCATGAAATTATTTTGGAAATATTTTGAAATAGTGCACCCAGTATTAGAAATGTATTATTACATACAGTATGACGTTAAATCGGACCTTTAAGGTAAATTCCTCCCACATTTGAAAATAAGGAAGCCTGCTAATTCTTGTTAAGATATGACTTTTTCTTATCACATAAATCAAACTTTGCTGGTTTGGTTTAACAATACAAAAAATTTAAAGCTGATTCAATAACTACCACATATTGGTATATAATACACATAAACTGACAAAAAACAACAACTAAGCATTCAACTTATATGAGTTCAGCACTGTTATGCCTTTTCACAATTAGGCCTTGGCTAAATGGTGATATTTTTTAAAAGAAAAATCTTTCTTTAGTGAAGCATGGACACACACCGCGTTTCTCGCGCGTTTTCTGCCACACAAGAACAGTCCGTAGGCTGAAACTCCAAGGTCAAATTCTCACGTGAAATGGTAGTTTTTTCAGTTTACTAGATATCACTTACATTATTAGTGTATGAGTAAAGTTCTATTCCCATGATATTTGAAGGAGTTGTGACACATGTGTCACCATGGATTCTTATGGGTTGAATTAACAACAAACATATGATAAAAAGAAAAAAAATTGCAGTGCCTTAGCAACAGGAAAAAGTAAGCATCCCATTTCATGAATGTTGAGGATAATGAACGGAATTCAGTTGCTCTTATCGGAGTATGTCATAATACTATTATATCCTGGAATAGGAGATGTATGAGATCAGTATTATAGTGGTGACGTGTTCCGTCGGCGTGACAAATGGGATGATGGTGGAGGTGGCACTGCAACCAAAATTGTTCTATGCCCCTTTGTGTTTGACAGATCAGGTCAGACAGTCTCCTTGGAATAGGAATAGGAGTGTCAATTGAAGCAGGACTGAACAAATATGTGTGAATGAAAGGGAAGTGGAACAGTGAGGATAAAAGGAGTATAGGTGAAGAAGGGGAAAGAGTTTGAGTACCCGCCATCAGCAACTGTTCAGAGCAACGCGAGTGCGGAAGAAGATGAAGAAACAGGTGCAGACAAGGTGGAGTAGGTGGAGAGGAATGTCATTAGTTATCTGTGACAGAAGAGTAGCAGCAAGAATTGAGGGAAAGGTTTACAAGATGATAGTGACAGTTAGTTATAGCTCCGCTGTAAGGTTTGGAGACGCTGGCACTGACCGAAAGACAGATGGCATAGCTGGAGGTGGCAGAGATGAAGACAACTATCAACTTACATGAGAATTTGACCTTGGAGGTCCAGCTTGCACACTAGCTTGTGTGGCAGCCGTAAATTCTGAATAGTCAATTCAACCACAGTCTGTGAGAAATGCCTTGCATGTCCATGTTTCACGAAAGAAAGATTTTTTTTTTCAAACATCACCATTTAGCCAATGCTAAATTGTGAAAAGGCATATGAGATATATCAGGATGCTGAACTCATGTAAGTTGCACGCTTAGATTTTTTTGCAGCTCTGCCTCCTTTCTTTTGATCATCGCCAGCGTCATTAAACCAAACAGAATAGCTGGTATCACAACCATCTTGCAAATCTTTCCCTTCACTCTTGCTAAAACTCTTCTGTCACAGATAACTCCTGAATCACCTACTCCACCCTACTTGCACTCGCTTCTTCACCTCTTTTCCACATTCCCAGTTACTCTGAAAAGCTGACCCCAAGTACTTAAACTCCTGCACATTTTTCACCTCTACCTCTTTGCATCATCACCAGTCCACCTGCCTCCCATTCATTCACACACATAATCTGTCTGGCTTCGACTGACCTTCATCCCTCTTCTCACACCTCCACTTCTCCAGCTATTCCCTCCCCCTGCTCCCTGCTCTCACTAGACATCACAATGTCGTCTGCAAACAACATTGTCCAAGGAGACTCAGAAAAGAAAAGACTCAGAACTGATTAGTGATGCAGCCCCCTCTCCACCTCGATCCCATCCGTCACTCCTCCTGCAAACGTCACAGCTGTCGTACTGCACTTATACATATCCTGTAACAATCTAACGTTCTTCTTTGCCTCTCCTCCTCCTCATTGCTTTCTCTAAATCCAGACGCAATGAAACTCCTTCTGAGACATCTCTGTACTTCTCTCATTTTCCTTGTTCTTTAGTTCTTAGTTGTGATTACTCTTTCCATCTTGACCTCACACTCAACTCATTTGTAAGCACATTTCCAACTCAATCCTTAATCAACCTAACCTGCTGCTTTGGTATAAGTCGTTTTCTCCTCCTTAGTGTCTAACTTCTCATACAACTCATCATAGGCTTCTCATGTAGCCCTTGCTTCCTCATTCTTTGTCTTGGTCCGCATCCCTTTGTACTCCAGCCTACTTTCTTCATCTCTCTTGGTTTCCTCATTTCTTCTTTGCTTACCTTTCCCGCATATACTCTCCTGAACCTCCTCATTTCACCAACGAGTCTCATCTTCTGAGACGTGGTCTTATCTTCTTTCCTCTGTCTAGATGACACATCAAGCACATTCCAACCTGCCTCCCTTCTCACCATTATTCTTGGCTCTCAAATCTCTTTCAGATTATATCTTTTACATAAAATGTAGTCCACCTGTGTGCTACCTCCACTCTTATATTTCACCCTGTTCACCTCGCTCTTCTTGAAATCCGTATTCACCAAAGCCATTTCCATCCTTTTCGCTAAATCTATCACCACCTATCCTTACCAGTCCTGTCCTTAACACTCTACCTGCCCATCACCTCCTCATCTCCTCTGTTCTCTTCCCCAACATGACCATTGAAGTCTGCACCAAGCACTTCCCTCTCACCCCTGGGAATACTTTCCATTACATCATCCAACTCACTCGAGAAATTATCTTTCCCTTCTAACTTACAACCAACTTGTGGGTCTTCAGTGCTTAAGACATTCATCATCACACCTTTAATATCAATTTTAATTACCATCACTGGGTCTGACACTCTTTTCACCTCCAGAACACTCTTCACATACTCCTTCTTCCAGGTCATGCCTACTCCATCTCTCCTTCCATCCACTCCGTGATAGAACAGTTTTTACCCACCCCAATGCTTCCAATCATGACGCCTTTCCACCTGGTCTGTTGGACACATGATTTATCTGCATTCCTTTTCTGTACTATATCAGCTAGTTCTCTACCTTTCCTGTCATTGTGCCAACATTTAAAGTTCATACTCTCGTCCCCCACACTCCTGGCTTTCCTCGTCTCTCTCTGCCTCATAGTATGGTTCCCCCCTCTCAATATTCTTTTTCTTCGACCAACAGTAGCATAGTTTCTGATGGCACCGGTTAACAATGCCAGTGGAAATAGCTGTTAACCTGGGACCCTACCATTACGGTTTGGAAATCAGTTTTGGGTTCCGCATATTGATTAGGTATGGGCTTTACGTCGGATGCCTTTATTGACACAACTCTCCCCATTAACAGTCCTAATCTTCTATGAAGTTCTCACAATGGGAAAGACCAGAGAACACAGCAATGATGTGTGAATAAAAAGTGGTAGAGCTGCGAAAATCTGGCAAGGGTTTGAGAAAATCTCTGAACAATTAAAGATTCCAGTTTCATTAGTTAAATCATTAATTAAGAAGTTCGTAGGGACTGGAGATGTTTAAAATCAGTTTAGAAGAGGATGTGTCTGCAAACTGACACAGACCCCACACACTGTGAGGAGGATGGTCCGACTGTCAAATCAATCTGAAACAACTACAGCTAGAGAATTGCAGAGGTCAGTTGAATCTTGTGGTCAGAAAGTTTCACTAACCAACATCAGATGACACCCACACCACAAGCTGTTTGGGTGGATAGGAAGGGAAGAAAACATTGCTGTCATCCACACCTACGCTAAAGTGCCTACAATTTGCCAAACACCACTGGGACTTTTGGTGGAAGAAGGTCAAAGGTCAGATGAAACCAAAGTAGAGCTTTTTGGTTACAAACGTCAGAGATAGATGTGGCATAAAAATAGAGAAAGACATAGAGAAAAGCACCTCATACTCACTATGAAGTATGGCAATGGCTCTCTGATGTTGTTAGCTGCTTTTCTGTAAAAGGGCCTGGACATCATGTTAAAATACCTGGTTCCATGGACTCAAATACCAGCAGATTTTAGATGTAAACCTAAAACCCTTTGTCAGGGAACTTAAAGTGGGCAGTGGTTGGACCTTCCAGCACAACAATGATCTGAAGCACACCTCAAAATCAACCCAAGAATGTTTCCGAGATCACAGTGCAAAGGTTTGGCCCATTCACCTGACCTGAACCCCATTGAGCCTCTCTGTGATGAACGGAAGAGGAGAGTCCCCAAGGGTTAACCTCAGAATCTGAAGGAGTTGCAGAGTTGGAGGAATGTTCTCAGATCTTCTCAATGTGATCTCAAATTTCATCTCACAATGCAGAAGAGGCGAAAGAGGTTTGCACAAAATTTTAAATGCAAGTGGTGCCAATAATAGTGGCACATAAGTTTTAAAGAAAAATATTTGTTTCAATTGTAACATTTTTTTAAATTATGTCACTTGGATAAATGTTATATTTTGTGAATGTTTTGAATTAATTATCATGGATATAGACAAAGTAATTTTGCTTTTGATTTTAATAATTCTGTGTCAGAAAGTCTATGGTTCGATCCCGAAGTGTCCTTGAACAAAAAACAGACCAGTTTGCTCCTGATGGCCTTTAGTATATGAGTGATGCGTCAATAGTTATTGTTCCTGAGGAGCATGTAGTGCCTTGCACGGCGCCCCTGTCACCTCTGCATGTGTGTAAATAGATGTATGCTGGCTAATGTTGAAAAATGCTTTAAGTGGTCGAGCAGACTAGAAAGACTATATATAAGTACAGTCCATTTACCATACATGACACATTCTTGTGTAGAGAACAGGAGATAGAGGAGCATGGCATCCAGAGAAACTCAGTACATCATGGGAAATCCCTCGAGGTATAAACGCAGAGAATCATAGTTAAGAGTTTGTAGGGTAGCGTTAGTTAAAGACTTTATCGAAAAGAATATTTAAAAAACCTAATCTTAAATATAGATAGAATGTCTGGCCAAGTCTAAGGAGGAGCCTGATAACTGAAGGCTCCCGCTCTACATTTGGAGACTCTAGGGACTACAAGTAAGCCTGAATCCTGGTAGTGTAATGTTTTAGTCAGGTAATAGGGTACTATGAGGTCTTTAAGACTGTGTAAAAAATTTGAGGAGGACAGAGAGGAAGAAAGGGTAAGATGTCATAGAAGCGGAAGTGGGAGGTCGAAGGAAAATACTTATAATGAAAAGGAAAGGGATGAAAAAGAAGAAAAAAGGATTGCTGAAGGGGGTAGCAAAGGGCAGGTGTAGGAGAGCTGCTCTTTGGGGTCTTTGAAAGCAGCAGGTCCCGCCTGGGAGCTTGACCCCGTTCAAGATGAAGAGAGATGTCCAGGAAAACTTCCATATCAAGAAAGAGAGAGGGGGAGAATCCTCAGCACTGCACTCCGAGGGCCTCCCCAGGAAGTCAGCCATCTAGCCACAGCCCAATACCCCCTACAAACAGGAAAATAAAAACCATCATATAGGATACATCGAAGGGAGGGGAAAGGGCCCCAATCCTCCTAAGGGGGGGGGGGGGGGGGGCGATTTCGGAGCTTTCGCTCAGCAGGATACAGACAAATGTCAAGAAGAAGGAAAGGTGCATTGTCTTTTATGATTTTTATCCGTTATTAGATCGATTTGTGTAGCCAACTTATGCAACCATTTTTCTTTTTATATTTTGGGATGTTATATCAAAAAGGAATTGATTTTATTTTTAAACACAAAAAACACAGCTTTCGTTGGGACTAGAGAGAAAAAGTAGGCTTCATCAAATCCACAAACACTGCTCCATACTACTGATCTAGATGTGGATATTGTTGTTTTGAGCTTATAATTGCCCTGACCATTATTCTTCTCTATATTTGCATAGCAATGCCAACAAAAAAACGCCTTCAATTGTGCTGTGTATGTATCTCCCTGTCGACACCGTTTTATTTTAGATTTAGAGCAGATAAGTATTACTGTAAGGCACAGCTGGAAAGACAATTTTTTTCTTTTCACACTAATTTCCATAGCAACCTATGTACTGCGATGGACCAAAAATCCCTACATTTCCCCACTTCCAGCAAAAATATGAGGAGAAGTAGAACCTGGCAAGTAGTAGGATTTGCTTGCTGGTAAGAAAAAGCAAACTGAGGGGTTAAAAAGATCCCAAAAATTATCTGTGAAAAAATATATATAAAAGATAGATTCCATGTAGATTTGTTTGGAAGAGAGTAACGGAAGTAAATTGATATTATGGGACATATGGATAGGGAGGAAGGGTCAACAAACTTGAACTTGAAAAAGAACGAAAAACATAGGGAGTGAAATCTGAACAATTACAGTAAAATATCACAAATATGAGTTAGATTGCCTTGAAGCTAGTATATTGGGTAGATTTAGACTAAATCTAAATGGCTACGAAGTAATATTTGAAAAACAGTAGTTTTGTTAAAAAACTTGTTTTGGTGAGTAGATTATCAACTATTAGAGTTAAATTAAATAAAACCGGATGGAGCGCCATGAATCAGTTCATATGCACCAAATGATATATGTATCTAAATCAGACAAACAGTTAGGAAGTTATGTCTGAAACACAGCGTTTATTGGAAGAAAAAAAAGAAGCTACCCCTACTGAGTAAAATATTAACTATTAGAGTTATATTCATATATATAAATATGGTAAATCACCTCCAGTTTATTCATATGCTTGAAATTTGGACTGAATTGTACCAGTTCCATAAAAGTTCGGAAGCTATATCCAAAAAAAATTTGTTATCTGAAAAAAAAAAACTCTCTAGTGAGTGAAAAATGTATGAACTTTAGCAAATTTGGACTAAATAGGACAAACGATTAGGTTATCAAGAAAACAGTGTTTTTCTTGAAAAAAAAAAGAAGCCAAAACCATCCAGTTACTGATCTTCATCAGGAAAGCCTATCACACACCACAAGTTTGTTTTTGAATTGCTGGATATCCAACTCCCAGTATAGGGGGGTGTGTGTAAATGGGATTTTAATTCTAACAAAATTGACTTTGTTGAAAGAGGAAATACAAGAGACAGGAAGTGACAAATAGGGATGTCTTTCTCATCCCTTCATTGTGAAACCAGACACCCACAGCTGACATAATAATAATAATTTTAATGATACGTTTTATTTATAGAGTGCTTTTCATTCATACTCAAAGTTGCTTCACAGATAGAGTAAAATAACATGTATTAACAATTTAGATCAGATATTAAAAGCATTTTATATCACATCAAATAACAAATCACACAAAACATACATAGAGTAATTTAACCCATCCCTGACTGAGCAGTGGGCAGCCCCTGTGAAGCGCCTGGGGAGCTGAGGTTTCAGGCTGTTGCTCGGGGACCCATGGCATGCTGTGTCAGGGGCTGTGCTTGAAATCTACTGTCCTGGTTGAGGGTCGACTGCTCTACCCACTTGATCTACCCCTTACTTTAGGTGTGCTTTAGTTACACATTAAAAACAGATCTGAGTTGTGAATTGAACATGTAGGGCTCAGTGCAGTCTCTGATGTGTTTATGTAGTGAGCGTGGGTGGTTTCAGCCATGTTGCATCTGTTGCGTCAGTTACGTGTTTTTTTTCATCATTCACATCGTTCATGGTACGGCAGATTCGATCAATCATACTAGGCATGTTGCGGCAGGCAGTTCTGATAATGTGCAAGCCTTGCTTTGGCCGTTTGTTCATTATTCATGTTAAAGCAGTCATGCAGCCACACTTCCCGTCAATCACATTTATTATGCAACGGTTTCAATCTCACATCTTTGTTTTTTCATATTATGCATTATTATCTAGGAGATTGTAGAATTATGGTAGGAACAGAATTGCCAAGTTATTTATAGTAAACCGTTCATGTCCTGGGTTCAGTCTCGGTGTGAGGGTCAGCTGAGTCATAGTTCATGTCAGAGTTCAGGTTCCTTGTGTGGGTGAGCTGGGTCTCCCCCATGGATTTCCAACACTGCCTTTAAGAAGAAAATCTAGTGCAACAGTTGTTGGTAAATACTTTAGCAATAAGTGCAAAACGTCTTTGTGTCTTGTTAGCGTAACAAGTATAAGGGTCCAGTGACTGACGATAATTAGATACAACACCTCTGTCAAGCAACATAAAAATGAACAGTCACCACACATCATTGCATGTAAACTATCAATTACTGAATGGCACTCACCATTGGTCTTCTGGCCTCATCACGACACGTGTTGATGCCACTAATTGAGAAATTAGGTAGACAGAGGTTAGGAAATTACTGAGATTATGAAAATTACTTGAGGCTTTATTTACATAAGGATCTTAGTAGTAACATTTCCATGTTTTTTCCCCCGTGGGATATGTCTGAAAGTGTAAGTGCTGTCCATGAAAGAAAATACCAGTTGAGAATATGTATTTTGGGTGGTAGAAATGTGATGATCACGTCATACATGTGTGAGAAATGGTAAATAATTGGTCTTGAAGATCGAGTGTCAGCGTACACCTCTTTGCTTGTCTGAAGCCTGGGCCAAAGACAGACAAAACCCATTAGTAAGGCTCTGTTAGTGATGGTCCTGTAAACTGAGGCCCTTAGCATTCATTAGGCATCAATCAAAGGACAAGGTATGATGATTAAATGATGAGTGCATATGCTTCACAGTCTTCTCAATAGCAAGCCTCTTTGCTCTGACACTTGAAATGGGGGGAAAATGGATGAAAGACAGATGATTTGAATGTGTATCTGGCTGAAACTAGATGAATGCAACTGTTTGGTTTTTTTAACAGTTTTTTTAAGAAAGTGAGTTCCATAACCTTAAGATAAAGCTTGATGCTGCCTTCAAATGCTGTTCGAGAAGAATGAATTCAGACTGTTATGTATTTGATGATGTATCCCATGTGCATTTATCCGAAAAACAATGACTTGACCAACGGCATTAAGCGAGCCACGTTCATAGTAGCTCCTGTTCAACTCTAGTTTACTACTGTTATGTGAAGTAAGAACATAACACAGACTTCATTAATCATTGTTCAATCAAAATAAGGAACTAATAAACCTTTTTCAAAGAAAGAAATTATCACATAGGGGGCTGACTTTCAAATCGAAACATCAGGAGTACATTATAGATAAGATATGATATATTTAATTGTCCCTAAGGGAAATTAGTTTTGGACTCCGTCCAACTACATTTTCATTGAAAGTTCAAGGCAGAGGACATGGGATGTTTTAACTGAAACCATTATCCCAGAATACATGCTCCAATCAAAGGTATCAAATACATATGTCTACACATATGGAACATAGGTTCCTGCAAAGACATCTAAAATCTAGGTCTAGAACAGAAGAAACTTTCGATTTCAAGAAAACACATTACCGCTAACTCATCATCAACTATGTTAGTATTACAAAAGTATTCAGAGCTGGGATGTTTTTTTGAGTACTGGACATCACCAGTCATAGGTTACTGTGTGTATATGCACTGAATGGGTGTCTGTGCGCAAGTGCATGTGTGTATGTGTGTGTGTACTTCCAGCTTTGACACCAAGTCTGAGCTCCAGTAGAGATGACAGCTTGCTGTGACAGAGGGCCTTAAACAAACGCAGTGGCTAGGCTGCTGCACAGGAGAAATGCTTTTGATTCTATCGGGACTGTGTGTCTGTTCGTGTGTTTGGGTGTGTGTGTGTGTGTGTTTGTGTGTGTGTGTGTGTGTGTGTGTGTGTGTGGATGTGTGTGTGTGTGTGTGTGTGTGTATGGGTTCATTTTTGTAAGGGCATCTCCAAACTGGAAAAACATTAAACTCTTTTATTTCAACAAACAGACACACTTTTTTATTTTCAATATTTAAAGTTATACTCAAATTACTGGCATTTCTTTTCTCTTAAGTTTTTTTTTTTTACGCAAAACTTTAATCCATCAATCAATCAATCTTTATTTATATAGCGCCAATTCACAACAACAGTTGCCTCAAAAGAGCAGGTCTAGACCAAACTCTTTATATAATTATCTACAGGACCCAATAAATTCTTTCTTGAGCAAGCACTTGGCGACAATGGCGAGAAAAAACTGCCCTTTAACGGGCAGAAACCTCAAGCAGATCCAAGACTCAGGGTGGACGGCCTACTGCCATGACCGCTCGGGTTTGAAAAAAAAGAGACAGAGAGAGAGAAAGAGAGAGACGCGGGTGGGGAGAGATACAGACGGTGGGAAAAACAGCAAAGATATCAGCTATAATCCAAGTTCTCCAACCGCTCCATGGTCGGGCCGCGGCAGCAGTAGGGATCCCAGGTTGATAATAACATTAATATTAATGTAACATATGGCGATAGCTTATGAAGAAATACTATACAATAATAATAATAATAATGATAACAACAATAATCATCATCATGAGCATCTTGTGATCAGTGGACATCAAGCATGTCCACAGCCGCAGATGCAATCACCAACCATGTGATCTTACAACCTTTAACCATTTAACCATGATAACCTTTGACCTTGAACAACAGCCCAGTTTGGATTCTGTATCAATTTTGCTTAAAATATAAGACTTGCGCCATAAGGCGGGAAGCATTGAATTTTCAAGTAGAAGCTGGTGATTAGGTGGAACAAAACAAAAATAATTTGAAGGGCTGATCTTATTTAAGAAATAATATTTGGTCCATGGCAAAAGTAGGCACTCCTTTCAATCATGCATGCTTTCATAAGTGGAGTGACAGTGAAGGCAGAGGGTGCTGCAGAGTGGCCTACTGAGCTACATTTTGGCTCTATCTGTGACTGACACATTGACACCTTGTACCTGATTCCATGATTATCATTGGTTAGCTGAATGCAAGTAATGTAGATCCCTGATCACTCGGCAGGCTACAAGTCATCTATTGACTAAATGTATAGTTAGCTAGCTTGCCAGTAAACTGAAGAGCAAATACAAAACGGGTGAATTAAAACGCAAAGAGAGCGAAAATTGGAAACATTTGATGGCTTGCTGCGCTTACATCTTACTTTTACTCTGGCCAGTCATCTCTTCAACACAACATGACTAACATGATAACTGAACAGATCCATCTACCCTTCCCTCTGGCAGTACCGGTCTGACGGTGGCTAACACGGAGGCTAGCATCAATCAAAACGCTTTCTTCGCTGTGAAAAGCACACTGGAGGAGGGTGAATAGCATGGCGAGTGATGAGGTGGAGGACATGTTGCCAGCAGCTGTCAAGTGTGCTTCCATTGGCAGGACCTGACATGCAACCTCCTAACCTTTATCCCCAAAGGAGAACCCAGTATCGACGTTCATATATGAATGAGGCAAGACTTGTTTTGCCTTCTTTTGCTTTTATAAAGGGAGCATGTGCTACAAGGTTCATTATTTTATTCCAAACATTTCTTTCTATGGAGGGTCGGTTATAAGGACTGGACGTAACTAAAGGTACAATAATTGGTGAATAAAGAAGCCAAACTACGTTAACTTTAATTTAATTTACTAAAGAAATCAGTCATGATTAGTTGAGAGTTTATATAGAGTTTATATTGAGCTACGTGTTCAACACATCACTGTGCCAGTCTGTGTCAGTTTGTGGTGTTACAGACAGTCTTTGCATTGGGTATTAACTGAGGTCCGGAAGCATATAAAACTGGTTTATGTCATAATAATGCATTTGCACTTTTGAAACTTTGAATATAGCTGGGTGACAGAGCATGGGTTAGACTGAGTCTAACTACACTACTCCAAAAAATTAAGGGAACACTGAAATCAAAGTCTGGATCTCGAAATCTCAAAATTATGCAAGAACGATCAATGGAAATCAAAATCATTCAACCATTAAGGGCTGGATTCTAAATTACAACAAAAATCAATGTGAAAAACTGAAATCACAGACTCATCCAAGATTCAGGTTTGGGGGAACATGAGGACCAGTCAATGGCATCAACACCTTCATTCTCCAGGAAATGCCTACACACTCTGACTGCTTGAGGCCAGGTATTGTCCTGGACCAGGGGGAACCCTGAGTCCACTGGACCAGTGTGAGGTCTGATAGTGGGTCAGAGTTCCATCTGGTACCTAACAGCAGTCAGGGTAGCGTTGGCTAGCCCTAGGAGGTTTGTAAGACCATCCAAGGTTTTGTCTCCCCAGACCATCACTGACCCACCAACAAACCGGTCCTGCTGGATGATGATAAAGGAGGATGGTGACTTCTCCTCCTCCAGACTCTGCCACACATGCTACATAACCACACTTTGAACCTGCTCTCCTGGAGGAGCTGGACTACCTGTGCAGCGTCTGTGGGCTACAGGTACTGCCTCATGTCACAAGTAGTGACAAAGACACCAGAAGAACACAAAACTGGAGAAGAGTCAGTCAGGAAAGATAAGTGGAGATAAATAGATTGTGGCCACCACCTGCAGAACCGTTCCCTTTTTGGGGCTTGTCATGCTTTTACCTCTTCATCTCATCGGTTGTCACTTTCATTTGCACCAAAACATGTGAAACTGACTCACAATCACTTGTTCTTCCTAAAAGGACAGATTTATATATATAGTTTAACTGGCTTGGCGTCATACTGTGATGATTAAGTGTTCCCATAATTTTTTTGAGCAGTGTATTTTGGCATAGGATGATTGTAAGCCCCACAGTTCAGCCAGTGGAGCGTCTGTGCCACGAGATGTTGAAATGAGTATGGCTAATAGAAATTTGTAAGTCCTATTGCAATTTTATTTTTTAATATTATATATATATATATCCTTTTGACATTACTACAGAATATGTGGTCTACTTAATTCTACTCCTTTCTAAGCCTTTTGCATACATAAGAAACAAAATTATTAGCTAAGATTCATGACCAATGATCCGCAGTTTCAGTAACACAGACGCTGCTTACTGTGGGTAGGTGTGGCTGTCCTGCGTGTGTTAAACTGTGTATAAAATGTATCACTGATTTAAATTCAATGCTAGAAAACGTAAAATGAAGACAATAAAAAAATGTATCTATTTTGATAAATTATAATATACAGCTTAACTTTACTTGAAGAAATTGTTTCTATCAAAGCATTTCTCTCCATGTGTGGAGGCAGCATTGTAGAGTCTCCTGCACTGATGGCACTGCCACGTCATCCTCCTCAGTGATAAACAGGGTAGGTAACTTAGAGTGGCCATTAAAGGGGACATACCTGAGGCTCTGCAGGGAAGCGAATTATAGATATATATACCGTTGACGGGTGGTAATGCATTAAACAGTGGCCTCTGTGGAAACCACAGCCTGACAAAATGCCTTGCATCTTTTAGTTGAACTAGCTTTTTGATCCTGCGGGATGAAGTGGAGCCTGAAAACATGGTTAATGAAAAGATCTACAGTCTCTGAGGGAGTGAGCAGCTTGGACAAGGGGACAAAATATACAGCCTTGGAATATCGCCAATTATAGTGCCTATTGTTGTGTTACCTTGTGAGGCGGTTAGACCAGTGAAGAAATCCACTGTAATGGGAGATCAGGGCAGATTAGGGACCAGCAGGGGGTGGAGCAGTCCGGCTGGGCGCTGCTGTGAGGCCGTAATGCATGCTCAAATGGAGCGAAGTAGATTAATTCTTGGACATCCTTGGCCACCAGAAGCATTGCCTCATAAAGAAGAGGGTGCAGTGATGTCCCGGATTATACATCAGATTGACTGAATGGGCCCATTCCAGTACCTTGGACTTGACAGACTGGGGAACAGGCAGTTAGGAGGTCCGTTATCTCCTCCTTCATGAGAGTCATAATCTCCTGTGTGGTTGCCGTTAGCACACAGGGGGGCAGAAGAATTTTCCACAGTTATTCTATTGTTGCCTGGCGGGAGAGAGCATTTGGTTTCTGCTTGCGGGAGCCAGGATGATAGGTGAGTGTGAAGTAGGATCGGCCCTGGAAGATGGCTCATGGGACCTGGCAGGGATCCAGGCTCACACGGAGATAGGCAAGATTTTTGTGATCAGTTCAAACCACAAATGCGCGCTAAGCTCTTTTCAGCCAACGTCCCCACTCCTCCATAACCACAGCCAATCACTCAGGGTTACCGACGTCATAATTCTTCTCTGCTAGAGTCAGATGTCAAGACAAAAATACAAAGGGATGTATTTTCTGATCCTTTGGCAAGCTCTAGGAGAGCAATGCCCCCACTCCTCAATCCAAGGCATCATCTTCGACCACAAACTGTCCAGCAGAGGCTGGACTGGAAAGAACAGCAGCAGTCTTTTTGTTGTACTGAATGCAGCCCAGCTTCTGGTGTCAATGTATAAGGGATAGTACAGGATGTGATCTTTGTGAGGGCAGCTGCAACTCTACTAATGTCCCAAATGACTTGTTTAAAAAAATTAGCAAACCCTAGGAAGTGCTTCCTGATGGTGGGATGCAGTGTTGGGCAGCATGGAGTTAGTTATCACTGTTGCCAGAGAAGGGTGTGGGTTCAAATCCACTTGAGGACCTTTGACCTCTCTGTGAAGGGTTTACCATGTTCTCCCCATGTTTATGTAGGTGAGCTTCGTCTGGATACCAATTTGGGGAGTTGTGGCCCAAGCAGGTTGCCACTTTTCAATAGGTTGTGGGTTTGATCCCCAGCTCCTGCAAAAGGCAATCTGAGGGTCCCTGAGTAAGGATCTGAACCCTCATTTTCTCTAAGAAGCTAACCACTGGTGTGTGGAGTAGTTATTATTACTAATGAGCAGGCTGCTCCTTGCACCACCGTCTCTGTCATCAGTGTGTGACTCTGGGTGAAAGCTGGTTTTGTTGTTAAACAGTTTGAGTACAATCCATTTGCAGGACAGTCCTTACTGTGAACTAGGCTTACGCTGTCGTCCCCAACAGCAAGGGTATGTCCTTGAAAATTCTCCAATCTCCTACGCTGTACAAGCAATCCCTCTTATTGAACTCCTCAATTTAAATGTGAAGTTGTGTCCAAGTTGTGTTTTTCATTAAAAAAGCTCCCGCTAGTGACTTTTAGATTCAAATTTGATATATACAAGATAGATATCTGCGAGTGTATTCATAGGCACCAAATATGGACTAAATTGGACTAACAATTAAGAAGTTATATCTGAAAAACTGTATTTTTTGCAAAAAAATATCCCCTAGTGAGTAAAATATGAACTTTTAGGGTAAAATATAATGTATGTATATATATATATATACAGTATACATATATATACAGTATATATACAGTAAATATATATATATATATATATATATATATATATATATATAACTAGACCTAAGCTGTCATTCATATCGACCAAATTTAGACTAAATTGAAGTTATGTTTCATAAATCCTCCTCTTAGTGAGTAAAATATGAACTATTTAAGTAAAATTTCATGAAGATGGTTTCCTGGACTTGATTCATACGCGACGAATTTGGACTAGATGGGTTGGGAAATTATGGCCCCAAAACTTTCAGAGATAGAGCTCCCCCTAGTGTCCGAACGATACAACCGATCTTTCCCAAAAGCAATCCAGTTATTCTTCACACTGAGGTGTATAAGGGTTTAAAATTTTGAATGAAAATGATCCATGCTTCACTTTTTGATTTGTCGTGTTAACATGAAGGATCTGATATATACTGTAAATATATATATATATAGATAAATAGATAGATATACAAGATAGCTCTCTATGAGTTGAACCGTATACAACACGTTCGGGCTTAATCGCACGAACGGTTTAGAAATGATGGGCGATAAATATTTGAAGCTAAAGCTCAAAATTATCCATTAAATTGTTTTTGACATATCTCGTTAACACAAATGATTTGCTGCGGCATCGATGTCGATTGAATGATATTTACATCAGGGATGTAATTACAACTTTAAAAATCATCAAATAAAGTTTGAATTGTTGTCACATATCTTTATGACCTTTTGTTCATCTATTATTTAATTGTTTGTTTGTTTCTCCCTGTACCTCAGATTGTTTGACTGTCTCACTGTTATTATAAAACATGAAACAAGAAAAAATTGAATCTCTAAAAAAAAAAACGCTATTCTCTTCAAACTGATGATTGTGTAACCACCAAGATGTGAGTGATGAGAATCTTCTGTTCACTCCCCACCAAAAGGTCTAAATCTCAGAGACAGGATTGTCAATTAAGTGACCCTAATGACCCTGGAAAACTGAATTCCTCCTCTTTGCCATCCATTGAGTTTGTTCCTAAATACCAAGAGATCTGACAAAAGATTTGAGAAAAAAAACTTAGAATGTGACAAAGTCTCCATACAATTGCCATAAAATCAGTTGAATGGACTCTAAATTACAAAATAAAGTGTTGTAATGTGTGGTCACTGACAGGGTGTCATTATTTGCTCAGTGTGAAACATGTATGCCAGTTCATCACACCATCACAGTGTATGCAAAACAAACCACACGAGCCAACTAGCCAGAGAAACATCCAGCCGGCTGGTGTGCCAATATACTGTAGTTTACGAGCTGGCTGAGAGTCGGGCAGCACCTGACAGATGCCACTTGGAACAAAACACCAGAGGGCTGAAGAGATCCTCCATATGATGGGAAGCCCGTGAAGCAGGAGGAGGCTGGGAAACTGATATTACAAACTGTGATATAAAAAGATTTTTTTTATATTAAATCTGTTCCTTCCTTTTTCACTGTGCTGAGAAGCATCAAATTTACGTATTAAGACATTTATGCAAGTCATCTGGAGATATAATAATAATAATAACACATTTAATTTATAATGCACTTTACATTTGGATCAAATCTCAAAGTGCTACGAAGTATATAGAATATATATCTCACACAGTTTACTGACAAAACAATGAATCAAGAGTATATTTGGTTCTTGCAGTCCTCTTTAAATTTGAATTATCATCACTATGCGCAGCAAATACAAATATTTTTATTTAATATTTAATTCTATAATTTATACATTCTGCATTGGGAACCAATTTGGCTAGGGTCATGACTATACTTAATTATCATAATAAAAGGTGAGATTTTAAATAATATATATCATCAATTGTCTATCAGATTACGGTAGTTTTGTAGAGATAAATCTCTCCCTCCTTCTGTCCACACAGCTTCGGTGAAACGGACAAAAGGCCTCTAGATCGGCACTTGCTCCAGGTGTCAATCTCTCGTTTCCATAGTAACTGCTACAACAAAAAGCACCTGTTGCTCTAGCGCCTGTATTGACAAAAGGGCTAAATTTGAAAATAAATGGTGGATATTATTATGTTAAGGATATCATAATGGATAACAAAGCTAAGTAAGTTTATATCAATATCTTAAAGTTTATATCAAATCTGCTAATTGATGTTACTTAACACATCGCACTAAAAAATTGAACGAATTGGGGATTTTTTTTGCTTATTTACTGTTTGTGGGACAGTGAGTTCAATATTTTTTCTGCTTTAAGTCATTTAATTCATTGGTCGTGTGTTTCATCTTGATTTTATTTAAACGTGCGAAGATTTTTTCTTTCTGCTAGAGAAAATGTCGATAGACCTATCAGTAAACTTGTATTTGTACATAATATAGAAAATAAAAATAATAGGAAATAATTTAAAGTGATCTTGCTCTGAGATATAAGCATGAGAATTACTAGGAATGAATAAAGTGACTACATGTTTCGGGAATTTAGCCACACAAACTAATCACATGAGACACAATGAGAGTCCTTTTCAGGTCTCGCTCTCTGACGTCAGCAGTACCTCGAGTCCCTGCATGCAAATCCTGTGTGCGCTCGAGCCTACCGGTTGGCAGTCCCTCGATCATTTAGCAACTGTCACAGCACGCGGCCCCGGTACGCTCTTGTGACTCCTCCAAGTACAGCTTCAACCAAAGTCTGCTCATCCAACGGACCGACGCTCACGGGAAAAAGGGGAAAGTAAAAGTTTACCTGTGAGTGGATTTAATATTGAGATTACACCTTCTCCTCTCATCCTGCTGTTCCTGCCAGCCTTCTTCTGCAGAGGTTTGTTTGCGGCTGTCCGAATGTTTCCGCGTGTTTGAGCTGAGTTTTACCGAGACCAGGTTAATGTACAGCATCATGATGGACACGGACTTACATTCCCCCGTGGTGCCTCAGACCAACCCGTCCAACCCGGGAGGAGGAGGAGGGGGGGCAGGCAAAGTCCCCCAGGACCGGATCAAGAGACCCATGAATGCCTTCATGGTCTGGTCCAGGGGTCAGCGGAGGAAAATGGCCCAGGAGAACCCCAAGATGCACAACTCAGAGATCAGCAAGCGGCTGGGCGCGGAGTGGAAGGTGATGACCGAGTCAGAGAAGAGACCGTTTATCGACGAGGCGAAGCGGCTCCGGGCCATGCACATGAAGGAACACCCGGACTACAAGTACCGGCCCCGGAGGAAGACTAAGACGCTGTTGAAGAAGGACAAGTACTCGCTGTCCGGTGGGCTCCTCGGCTCCTCTGCGGGTGTAGGATTCGGTGGCGGGCAGAGATTGGACAGTCCTGGAGGTGTGCACGCGGGACCAAATGCGGGCTACGCAGCGCACGTGAACACCTGGGCAAACGGAACATACTCAGGCCAAGTAGCCGCTGCAGCAGCGGCGGCTCACGCGATGATGCAGGAGGCGCAGCTGGCTTACACGCAACACCCGGGCACTGGAGCTCACCCGCACCACCCACACCACCACCCACACCACCACCCGCACAACCCGCAGCCCATGCACCGGTACGAGATGAGCGCCTTATCCTACAGCCCCATCTCGAACTCTCAGAGCTACATGAGCGCCTCCCCGCCGGTTTACGGCGGTATCACCGGTTACTCTCACCAGCACCAAAGCTCCAGTATCTCCCCGGTGTCCGGAGCCGTCGGTGGGACTTTGGGCTCCCTTGTGAAATCTGAGCCTAGCGTGAGCCCACCGGTTTCCACCGCTCGCCTGCCGCCGCCGTGCCCCACCGGGGACTTGCGAGACATGATCAGCATGTATCTGCCACCCGGTGAGGCAGCGGGGGACACCGGGATTCATAGCAGACTGCACGTGCTCCACCCGCAGCACTATCAGAACAGCGGCTCCGCTCCGGTAAACGGGACGGTTCCTCTGACTCATATTTAAATCTATAAATGTAAGCTCTACACAACCAAATATTAAAAAGACATAGACGTCGGTCCAAGCTGCTGAAACGGTCCTGGCAGTCACAGCCATACAGATACAACCATACGCTACAATGTATTATTATTATTATTATTATCATTATTATCATTGTTATTATTATAGTTACCTCTCCTTGATGGTTTCTGTCCAACATTACAGAAAGTGCATCCGATTTACCTTTGCTCTCTGGAAGAGAACATTACGATATTTAAATTATAATCCGTTATGCGTTCTGAAAGTTATTTTTTCAGACTTTTCTGTTGATTATTTCAAATCACTTGTTGAGTTGGAGGAAGCCTGAAAAGCTCTTTATAAAAGAGGTTGATGGAAAAGAATATTGGGCTGCGCTCTAGTTTCCAGTTTGACTGGTTGTGAACATGTGAGTCAGTCGATGTCATTTGTTTTTGCTGTTGTAAAATTGTAAATTCTCAATAAATAGGAACACTGAAAAGGTTTTATGAAATTGTACATAATTAACACCAAGCCTCTGATCCGGGATGAAGAGAGAATTCTGCTTTGATTTTAATTCATTATCCATGAGTTCCTTCGATCCTGGAAATATGTGTTCACAAATCTTTTTTTTTTTCTAAACAGGCTCTTGTTAACGGAACTCCAATATTTGCTGTTTTTCACCCACCACATTAATTTAAAAATCCCAACATGCTATTTGAGGTTGGGTTTGAATGAAGCCTTTCCACACTGTAAAATCAAATGATGATAAAACTGAGAATAAACAGAAAAAATGTTTTTCCGTTGAAAATATTCTGTTATTTATTCGTCTGGCTCATGGGTCATTATTTCACTTATTACTGTAAATAATGAAAAATGCCTTAAATTTGATTTTATTATAGGCATAAAGATTCTGCATTTTGCAGAATAATAGTAATAGTCAATTAAACGTTCTAGTTCTAGTTTAATTTTCGTCCAATGTTAAAATAAAGCATCACATGAAGGTGGTGGAAGACAATGGGGTTTTATTGGGGGAAATAAGAAAATGGACTATCTAGAACCAAAATAGGCCTATATTTATTTCCTAAGACCATTTTTATGTGAGTATCATATTTTCGTCACCTATGATTTCATATTATTAAACCCTCAGTGGCTACATCAAACACTTGCTGATCATATTTCCATGCAAGAACAGGTACAGAAACAAATGTGAAACATTTTCATTAGTTTTTATTTTGGGACTCTTCATCATTGACTTTTTATCATTTTTTCTTTCTTTATTACAGACCAAAAATGCAACAAAGAGTGCCAAATGATCAAAATTTTTGGCACTCTCACTTCTAGAGTTAGGCTGCTCATCTTCCTCTGATTCTTCTGGGACTCCCTGAAGAGGGAGGCAGGAGGACTGCTTACAAAATGTTGGAGTACTTGTGTACGATGACAATAATAATAAATTCTATTCTATTCTATTCTAGAAGCATATTAGTACCTAATTCATTTTAACTCATTTAAATGTATCTAATTAAAATGCGTTTCTTATTCTCTCAGAGGATATTTTTCATGTGTTAAATTCTAAAATCCCATGTAAGGCCTCTCTGTCAGCCTTTCCCAACTCCATCAATTCGTCAAATTCTAGCCCCATTATTTATCATTTCCAGTTTTTGCCAACTTGGTCACGAATCATCCTCCGATTTGCTTTACAATACTAAAAGTCAGACCGACTTTCATGATTCTGTTTATTAGTTTAATAATACTGACAAAGTTTATTTCTTTTTCCCAGCCTGAGACATCAGTCAGTGAAACATAAATTCACTTAGAGGTGCATCGTTTCACCTTAACCTCCACCTTGGAGGTTACACAGGTTAAAATGGAAATTTAAATCCCATTCCTCATCAGACGCCTGCATCTCTCTGTGTGTAATTCTCAAGGTTGTTTAGTTATTTAATCCTTTAGATCTAATGTCTAAATCACTGGAGGCTCTGGGTTAGACTAGTCGGGGAGGAATGAATGAGCGCAGAATGGAAGAGGAGGAAGCGTGGAGAGGAATTTTTTGTGTTGGAGGAGAATGGGGATTAGTCCTGATGTAAAGCTGAGGCAGCCTGAGGGTCACCCAGCCAACAACACCCGATAGTTTTATCAGACTAAAACCCATTCGGGACTGATACTTAAACACAAGAGCCATTCATATGTAGTAAAGCTGTTTCCTCCCATGCCAGGTGTTACACTGAAGTTGTTTATGAGCCTTGTGATTTTTTTAAACATCAGGTTGCTTTAAAATTCTAAGAGTTGTATTTGCTCTTTAAATTGTGTAAAGTGACATTTTGAGACATTACTTTTCTCAACACGTACACATGAAAATAATACATTAATTGGAATAAAACATGACAATATAATCATTCCAGAGGAATAATATCTATATTTTTCTCATATGTGGTGCTTATTCAGACATAGTTAATTTACTTGACCTGCATTTTACTTTTTACACGACTAATAACAATGAATAAATATGACTTATTTTCTTTTCATTGTTCCCTCTCCCATAAAAATGTCTACTAATGCAGCGTAAGTCAGATTAACATGGATAATTTACAGGAAAACTTTAGTGGCAGTCCGGGCTCATATTCTAAATAATAAGTGAATTCTACATTTAGATGAGATGTAATGAAATATTTGTTGTTTATAATACATAAACTGACACCAAAGAGTCTGATGCAATAATTGTACTAAATGTTATTAGTCAGTTGAAATAGATGCCTGGCATCTATAGTTTGAAGAGGAAGGAGTAGAGATGTTAATGGATCATACTTTGGGGGGTGTATGAGTTGAGATCCTCACAGGATCCAAGACAGGGTGCTTGTTTAGGTGTATATCACATTTCAACAACATGATCTTTCAAATTGCTTTGAATAAAATATCCAAGGCATTAGTGAAGGATATAAAAACAGCATAAAACAATATAGAAAGGAAAGCAATCTAGAAACATTTAGAAAAGAAAATGCTTATGTGTAAAGTGATTGAATGGAAGAGATGGAAGTCCAGTCTTGCGTTTCATAAAATCTGAACGCTGCGTCTTCATGCTTGGTTCTGACTGTGGGGACAGTGGGCACACCTGTCCCAGGTGACATGAGGGGCCCGTATGGTTCAGAATGGAGCAGCAGCGCAGAACAGACACTGATCAAATGTTTCATAAACCTACAGGACTTTAGATTTTTCATGGGAAGGTACATTGAATGGAATTCATAGAAGATATAAAGAAAAATAAAAAGAGGAGGGGGGTCACTTCTTTGATCTCATTATTACTCCTGGAGAGATGAGTTTGGTGTGATGAAGCTGGGATTGTTGTAGAAGTCTGATCTTGATAGAAATCGGATCATCAAATATAGATCTAAAACTATTATGTGGAGAATCAATTCTCTAGACTCAAAACAGTGAACTCTTTAAGCTGTTCAATTCAATATATGCATTTATACCCAATTCGATTGATAGGCCTATATATGTGTAACCTTTTAAAACGTAGTCTTCATTAGCAAATAACCCAAAATGTAAACCTAGACAAATGTGGTTGATTTGGCACAATGCAATGGTTTTGAATGAATTGCACACTCCGAATATTGACTTTGTCCGAATCTACGAAACGTAAATTCGAATAAGTTCAGTTAATTAAAGCCCAATACATTGAATTACAGTTGGAGTTTAGAAATGATATTCCAAACTTCAAATCAAACAGGTGGGAAGAAAGTGTGAGGATGAGACAGCATTAGTGCAGCTCAGGTAAGAAGAATCTGTTACCAGTCCAGGCCGGTGTCTGCTGGTTCTCTTCCTCTCACAATATTTGCATACATGGACACCGCTACTCTGGCACTCCCCCCTCCTCCTCCTCCTCTTCCTCCCTCCTCCCAACCTGCGTGTTCCCGGTGTCCTAAACGAGGCTAATCGGTAAATCAGTTTATCACGCCTCCACATATATCCCCGCCTCTCCTCCCATCAAAACCCTCTACTCCGACGTTGGACCCGGTTCTGTCACGGGAGATTACGGGGGACCGATTGCACAAGACCGAATGTGGCGCGAGGAGATTAGCCGGGACGCCATGGTAAATAGTAGCGGGGCCAAAGGATTCCTCGCTAGGGGGCCTTATCGTTCAATTACACGTTGACACGTTTTAACTATTTTTCAGCCTCGTAATCCGAGGACCGCCCTTCTCCTCCTCTCCCAATCCTAAAGCAGACCTATGGGTGCTGAGGGATGCTCTCTGTCTGAATGCGTCTCTCTGCTCTCCTCTCCGTTCTCTCCATCAGACACTGGAATATCTTCACTGACTGAAAAGATTTAAACATTCAAAATGTGGCGGAAAGAGATTGTAAAGAAAACAAAACAGTCACCATTTACAAGATGTTACTGTAAATTACCATAAAGACAGATATGTCTGTCAGTTTACAGTTACATAGTGAGTTACATAAAATAAATGTTAATTATAGTAAATTCAGATTTTTTTTAAACGTAGAAATCAGTATTATTTTACCAATGTTTAAAAGATTGTTAGAATCTTATTTCTGTAGTAAAAAATGATGTGCCCTTGCTAAAGGGTAAAATTGGTTATTTATGTTTTCATCCCAGCAAAATCTGTTATCTGGGGAATTATGCTTTTACAGTAACGCATATTTGTAACATGTTGGTATTTTTCTGTTAATATTCTCAAAAATTGTGTTTGTGTATTCATAGTAATATTCTGTGTTTCCCACATATTGTAAATAATAAAGTAATTTACTGTTTCTTTATATACGATAATTCTCTAAACGCTGCTATACTGTTTTGATTTTACGTTCCTTTACTGTTTTTGTTTGACAGTTTTTTTTACAGTAATGTCTACAAATTATTTTTACAGTACAGATAGTCTCTATCATCACATCACATTGTCTTATTTACCTTACATTAACATGTTAGAAACCCAGATGCAGTCTTCTATATGAGGAAGTGCAGCACACCCAAAAAGTGAACACCTTTTTTATCAAAGTCAATAAATGTTACTTATACCGAATATAATTAATGAATACGTGTTAGCTTATGAAAGACAGCCCAAATTAGCAACCGTAGCTCAAAATTAAAACTCGTTCAACCAACAAAACATGATTGATTTGACACAACGTAACAGTTTTGAGTGAACAAACTCATTACGTTTGTCTTAGATTAGTTCATGTTGCATAGAATAAACACAGTGATGTAAAGCACCAAAAGAAAAAGTGTATTGTTAGATTTATGTTTCTCAGTCTAGTTAGCTGGGCAGTCATAATCAGCTTTAACAGATGATACTACAATTATTCCCTACAGCCATGTTGGGGTCACATGAATCGTTGTTTTAGTTGTAATAATAAAAGAATGCATCCTTTATTGATCCCATACATGTAGTACAACATAATGAAACTATTCCCTGGCATTTGACCCATCCCTGAGGGAGCAGTGGGCAGCCCCTTTGAAGCACCCCCTCCCTTTGTCTTGCTGAAATACCCTATGACAGGTAGACCCTGGTGGGACTTCAACTGGCTACCCCCTATCTTCTGATTGGGAGATGGATGCTCTACCCACAGAGCAACAGCCACCCAGACTAAAGTAGAATTTTATTGGATTATATTTTATGCAACTCAGTCTGGCTGAAATTGTTGACAAATCTAAATTAAGTAAATTCAACCAATTCTTGTTTGAGTAAATGTACCAGTGGCAGATTGTTCACCCTACTTAATTACTTCATTGATTATGTAATACGTTGATTCTTATTGTCCAAACTGGCTGCTCAAGGCAAACAGCATTCAGTTTCATTAAATTAATCTTACCGATTATGTTTTGTGGTCTGTGAGTAGTAAACTGTCTTTTTTCTCACCGTCTGACTCTTGTAGCTGCCGAGTTGACTATTTCTGTTTTTTTTGCGTGCTTTGTTGCTGTAACAACTCAAACGAACTCTAACTTCCCAACACTGAGGTTTTAACAGAGTCACCAGACATTAAATGGACAGCATGGTGTTTTTTTTCGACCATGCTGCTCTATTCAATTAGGGCCTTTCATGATAATCAATTAGGGAGTACCCACTGGATCTCCCTGGGGGCCTATAATCATCACACACTGTCTGCTCAGACTGGCACTGGGAGCCCACGCACCCCCCCCCCTCCTCCTCCACCCCCTCCACCACCACCCTAACAAGGATGCTTCAGCGCAACAGAGTAGATCCACTGGAAACCCCAGCAGACATTTTGAGCTTTACTTCAAGGTATTTTACTTCAGATTATGTTCTTATGTCCTTTTTGTCCTCGCTGGCTGTGTGTCAAATGTTGATTTCCCCTTTTAATTTAAATAATCAGGATAATTTCCCTGCATATATTTTTCCAGCAAGTATCCTCCTGTTTTTCTTCCTGTGCTTTGGTTTGTTCTCAGCTGCTAATCATCTGCAGAGTTCAAAGCTTTGTTTCCTAAATGGTTGTTTATTAAAATCAGATGGAAGTAGTGTTGTTCGCTGTGTATTATTCAATCTGCTGCTTGTTCTCGTACTATTTTTGTTTTACGCTGGGAGGTTTAGAGTACTGATTATCCTTGCGGTTATATTTATAACGAGGCACAGACAGTATGGACTGTAGTGTCCAAGTACATTTAAAGAATGAATATATAATAATAAATATTAAAACTTCTTTTCTTCATTAAACAGTTTGGCAAAAGCCGAGACACTAGACATATACAAAAACAACTACAAATATATAAAACAGTATGCAATGAAGTACAATTACTTACATGGAGCCAAACTCAGAGCCCAAATCCCCCCGTTCCACTTTTAACCAATGAGGCTGTAGGTTCCGGGAATGGAATTTCCTTTTGTTATTGGATTTGTGTGTGTTTTCCTCTATGTGTATTATGAACAAAAACAGTTACAGTATATTACAGAATATTTATCAAGACCATTTAATTTAACCATTTTAATTTAAAAAAAATTCTCACAACATGAGACAGAAATGTTGCAAATGTATGAGGAACACGTAGAAGAGAAAATGTATAGTGTTGACCGCGCTTTTTTAAAAATGTTTTAACATTTAACCAATCGAACAATCCAGGGCGTCTTTGTCTTTGCAAGTGTTTGTCGTCTAAACATGGGATTTTTGGGGAAGAAAGAAAGAATCAAGTAAACAAACAGAAGGGGTGTAGGAGAAAAAATGGGTTGAAAAATGAAACACTAACATGATTACACTTGTAGCTGAAGCTCAGGTAATCAATTGACTTAAAAGGTCTCCTGCCAGTCCAGAGGCCAATGAACTGTTCTCTCATTACTGTGTCTGCAGTAGAGAACTCTGTCAGTTGTAGATTGCAGGTGAAATCCGCTTCACCTCCCAGCAGCGTGACTGTTAACAACCCGGGTCAATTACTGCCAGTCATCAGTAGAGCTGCCATAATTATTTAGCGTAAGTGTTTGACAGAGCAGGACCTGTAGGTATGGAGGTGTGTGTGTGTGTGTGTGTGCGTGTGTGAGTCAGCCGTGTATGATTATAATTTATACGGTAGAACGTGGTACTGGACAACAAACATATGTTGATTTCAAAGTGAAAATACATGACTTTGAACTGACCTGAGAACTGTGTTGTGTCGTGTGTTTCTGGGACATTTTAACATTTAGATAAAACCTCTTCTCCTCTTCGTCATCCAGATTAGTAAAAAATGTTGTTGTTTTTTTTGTACAACTGCATGAAAAGATCAAAGAATGATTGACTGTCCAATGATGTCTAGAAGGTAGGATGTGGATGAAGACATCCAATTATATATATATATATTATATATATATAATAATGCATTTTTGGCCTGTTCAGTACGTTTTATGTATATTATGTAAAGCACAGCTCTTGGTTTCCATCCATTAGCAGCATTCAACTGATTTGTTTTAGTTAAACGGAGACAGTTAATCTAACAAACACATTTTGAGTCCATGCGGCAATACCAAACCTTTTAAAAATAATAGTGCTGTATAATAAATGCATAATCAATGCGAATATGTTTTCTCTTTTAAAAAGTGCCCCTCGTCTGAGGAAAGTGCACAAGCTGGAACATGTGTGCATGTGCTGCAAATGAGATCTTATGAACTCTGCATCTATCTAGTCATATCAAAAATAAAAATGTAGCGTTCGATCTAATTGAGCAGGTGTTGCTTCCACAGATCAGAGATCTGCCTGTTGTTCATGACACAACCTCCAGGTATCAGGTTAAACTCTGAGATTCATGTTGATCTTGTCTTGTGAAGAGTGCACAAATATTTAAACTTGTGCCTCTTCCTTAGTTGGTTGGCATGCTAACACTTTTAGCATAGAGTTTAGAGTGAAAAGTTCAGGCTAAATGCAAGTAAAGGAGCACATCTTAAACACATCAACAGGGAATAGTGATCTAGAGGATTTTGTGTTTAAAAAACGTGCTCAGGAATGTTTTTGCTCTAAGATAATGCAGGGTGGTTTGTAGATAATAAGTGAATTTTCACTTTTAGGTCATATATATCTCCCATTAAACTTTAAAATGGCAACGAGAAGAAGACATGTGGTCACTGACGGATGTCAGAGAGATATAATTAAGTTTTCACTGAACGATGTCCGCATAAATAGCTCCAACCAGTGACCAGAGAGACTTGTAAACTGGGCCATGTAGCTTCAAGTATTTGTTTTGGTAATGGGCATGTTAACAGGATGTGTGCTCTTGTGGGTTTGTGGGCATGTGTGTGTTTGGCTAAAACAATATGCTAATCTCTGGCGTGGAGTGGAGGGATTTGCTGTATAAAGGAGGGAGAGAGGTGCATGCTTGTTAGCGATACCCTGGCTGAAGATTTCTACACACCCCCACCTCTCTGATCCACTTCCATAGGCCTTCTAGTGTCTAGTGTGTTTGTATGTGTGTGTGTGTGTGTGTGTGTGTGATCTGGTTTCATCCGTGCATGCCTTTTCTGTTCATGTCTCACATACGGATGTTGCATTTTTGTTTTGGATCTCTCTTTCTCTCTCTCACTCTGTATGTGTGTGTGTGTGTGTGTGTACTGGAGGATGATCTCTGTTGGCAGCCAGTAGTTGTGGACTCAGATTAAACACGGGTGGATTCAGTATTTAAGGATTCTTATTATAGCCTTGGAATGTGAGCGTGGACACACACACACACACACACACACACACACAAACCCAAATGTTACCAACTATACATGCAGCTTAATCTGCTTACTGAGATTAGACCATATATGGATGTAAATCTTACATGTAGCTGTTTTAACCTGATTTCTTTGCATGAAGTTGAATTCATGAAGTTAAAGTGCATTTTACTAAAAGGCTAAATCATAGGAGGTGAAAACATGTTCCTGTGTTCTGCTGCACTGAGTAAGAAAAACAGTTAAAACAGATATTATATAAGGATGTACTAACCTTCCCAGACATATGACGTTTAACATTAAATGCCTCTTACATCATTTTTTTCAGATAAATTGAATTACTTGACACTTTCATTTTGAAAATCTGTATTACTCTCCATCTTACATTAGAGATTTTGTCTTGAATTAAGGGACATATTTTCTGCGGACCTTCTATCACCTCAATGCAGAAGGATATACCATTCACTTTGAAGAGCTGCCCCTGTTTTTCCAAATTAACAAGATAATTAAGTTATTATGTGGGAAAAACAGAACCTTGATTTTAGATTGATGAGCATGTTTAGTTTTACTATGCATAATTTAACTAAACAGGGTCTTGGCCGTCATGTCTCTCAGTAACAAAGACGACTGTATTAAAGACAGTTTTACACTTATTAGTTTTTTTGTGCAGACACCAAAGGACCTGTGGTTCTTAAGGTGGAAAGTCCATTCAGAGCAGGCCCACCCTAAAGGTTGGAGATACATTTAAAATTACAGTACATTTAAATACCAATAAAGACTAAAACCACTGTTTTCCTATCTAAATAATAAAATATAACCTTTTGTTGTTCTGTTATTTATGAAGTCTGGATCAATCAAAGTCCATTTTACTTCAGGTCATACACATCACTGTGTTGAGGTCAGAGGTCGTTCAGCTGCATAATATATACCGAACCCGAGGTCAACATTAATCCTAAAGCAGTGTCCAGGCAGGGTCATGTGTAGGTGTATAGCTTAAGTCACCTGGCTCAGCCTCATGTCAGTCTGCATATATACCAGAACTGAAAAATCTTTTAGACATTATGGACTACAGCTAAATGAACCCATTGCTGTGGGAGAACATTCACACAAATACCTTTAAACCTGCAGAACAATGTCAGTTTCCCACTGTGTAGAATTTAGGGCGGCTGTAGCTCAGTCGTCTCAAAGGCGGAAGATCGGTAGGTCGACGGTTCGAGCCCCAGCAGTCTATATAGCTCCTTGAGCGAGACCCTGAACCCCAATCTGCTCACTTTGCTGCTCCTCAGGGAAGATGCAGAGAACTAATTTTTGCTACTTCCCTACATGTTTGATTGTATGTGACAAATAAAAGTTTCTTTTTATACAGACACAACATTAAAAAAAGTAATGGTGTGGCTATTTCAAATCTATATGTGGAACGAGACGGTCCGCTGTGGCGACCCCCTAAAAAAGAAGAAAGAGCAGAGAGAATATGGGAGTATAATCAGAGAGTTAATATCAGAGAAACTCAACATCGGAGCTGCTAACATATTTCCTGTAGAGTAAAAAAAACAACAACAAAAAACACCTGGACTTATCTGCATCCGGCAACACAGCCTTAGAGATAAGATGCGTAGCTCAGATATCGCGAGGGAGCTCGGAGGCAGAGCTACTGCTTTTCACGTCGAAAGGAGGCAATTGAGGTGGTTCAGAAGGTTTCAAGGCACATCAATTTGGGTTCAGACCCCAGGGTAGACCCAAGAACCCATTGGAGGGATTATACATCTCCTCTGTGGTGGCATCAGCTCAGGATCCCTGAATGAACTGGAGAGTGTTGCTGGGGAGAGGGGTGTCTTGAATGCACTGCTTGGCCAGCTGCCAATGCAACCCGACCTCGGGCAATAGGAAGCAGATGAATGGATGTATGGACAATGGATGGATGGATGGATGGATGGATGGATGGGGTATGAGGAGATGGAAATCCCTGCCACTTCTATTCTTATCACTTTGAAATAAATCGCTACTGTTTAAATAAAAATCAGGGCTTTGTTATTCCAAATTAACGGCCACATTATGTGGTTAGTTAAGAAAAACAGGGTTATTTTTTTTTTTTAAGAAATACATTTAACTATCTCATTGATTAAATAATCTGTCCATTGTAGCTTTTGCTAGTGTAATGCCAGACTGCCAGTCAGAGGGTCAGTTTGTCAAAAATAATTATGTTTATGTTGGTACCAATTAAAAAAAGTCAGCAGAACCTCTGTCGCTTTCACCCAACCTTATGAACACCAACAAAATGAACAGCAAGCCATAAAACAAACTACACTGCACAATACACACATTATTCTGCTTTATAGAAAATGAGAACAATCCCAACCACGGAGTAACTTTCTCATGTTTGACTGCAGTGGATTGGACCCAGCTAGGTGCTTTTCTAAGTTCTTGTGGTTGTGTTGTTTTTTTTCTTCTTTGTGTATGTGATTGGATTGCATTCATGCTTCTTCTGTATTGAGATGCTGTGTTTGTTATTGTGCGGAAAAACGTTGGCAAGATGATATTTAAAATATTTTCGGCCACTTAGCACACTTGGAAGCAGCTGAAAATAAAATTCAAATAAATAATTAATTCTGGGTAGACCGGGAACTCGCTGGAGAAATTATATGTTTCATCAATATAGAAGTGATCGATAAAAATGAGAAGAGTCACAGTCTTGCAGGAATGACAAAAACGAAAAGGTTTGACCATTGTTCCTCTCATCCAATGGAATAGTAAACCTCAGCAGACCAAAAGTTATTATTAACTATCTGCAGGAGGGTAAATACGGATCTGTACTGGATGAACCTGTTCTCTAGTTACAGCTAATCTTGGCTCTTCATCCTGACAAATGTACTCGAATTTCTTAATAAGGATCAGCGATTAGCTGCACAGCTTTGAGGGGAAATTATTAAAAAACCATTCTGCTTTTCGCGCAAGAGAATTAATTAAACCATTATTTGTGAGGGAAATCTCTTTTTCTTAATTACAGTTTAGCTTCATTCGTCACCTGAGGAGTTGCATAAATAATCATGACCATCTACAATATTTAAAAATTATAAATACTATTTTCAGTTTTCACAGATGTCAATACTTGCAAAGTTATAAGTTATTCTAAAATCAACTTATTGTTCCTCACCAACATTAATCTTTTCTCCAAGTTGAAGCAGAGGGATAAGGCAAATGTTTTTCAACAGGTTTGGCCTGTTTGATATCCTGTTACTTACTGTCAACAAATTGACACGGTGAACCGAACAGAAATGCTGCCAGATTTCCCTCCCCATTTATAACTATATATCTATATCTATTTCCATTTATCTATCACTCATTTTATTAATGCTTATTTCAACTTCACTTTTGAATACATAGATTTCAAAGACAAGTGTTCCGATATCAATCTCTTGTTTGGCTCAACAGAAATCATTGTTTGTTATTTTTCTTTTAGAATTAAAAATCTGAAATTTTCAAATACTTGTAAAATCCATTGTCACTTCTTTCTCACCTTTCTCTCTCTGTCACTGTCGGTCATTTTTTTCCATCCTTCAATCCAGGCTTTCTATCCTCTCACTATGTGTCTAAGAAAAGGGACAGGTAATGCAATCCAGCATGGCACAATATTGCTCCTTATGTGAGTGTCTGTATGTGTGTGTGTGAGTGTGTGAGTATTCATTTGTTTTCCAAAAATTACTTCCCCCGTTTGGAAAGAACGACATTTTTTATTATGAGACCACAATTCCTCAAATTTCCCAACCGTCAACAACTCAAAATATTTACAATCAATAATTAATCGTGTCTTTATCATTCCACAAGGACACGTTTTTGAGGCAAGATGCAATGACTGTTGGAGTTAGTGTTTCCTGGGGACATAGAATGCTGTTTTTGTCTGATCCTGGATAAAATTTAGAAGCTGACATTTTGCTTTCCTTCTCTTGTTGTAATAAAAACCAAGGATGAGATTTTGTTTTGTAAAAATTTTCCTCATATAAAACAAAGAGCCTCTCTAGGAACTCAAAAACACAAATCACCGACTATTGCAGTCTAGGAAACAATGAAAAACAGTTTCTCTCTTCTGACAAAAAGGAAATTGTTCTTCAATGTTTGGGTTTAAAATGGAGATAAAACTGCACCATAATAAATCCACCACTGTATGACTCCAACTCTTTTGACTAACGGTGGTTTGTTCAGTGCTCTCCATGAATGCCTCACATCTGAACCCAGGCCCAAATGTTTCCTCCATGGAGTGTCAGCTAGGTTGTTCAGTTTTTCTTTGCATAGAACCTTCACAAGAGTTTTGTAAAAAAAAATTACCTGGTGAGTTTAAAAGGTTAAGATTTACTCCATTTACAAATACTCTGGAGCAGTCTTTAAAATCAGGGAATAAAATGTGTAAAGAAAACAGTTCAAACTCATGATCCACAGATCTTTCACAGTCGGAGAAGATTGTCCGACGTTCCTCTGCAGTGAGTTCTTCTCTCCAGTCTCTCAGCAGATTCCCGATGGCTCTGACTGAAGAGACACCCACAGCAGAGGACAGAGCAGCAGCATTGTACATTTTTGGTCCACACACCTTTGCCACGTCTTTTAATGGACTTCTCTTACGGAAGCTCCTAATACTCTCCCCACATTAAAACATGTCTCACGCAAAACCAGCTCCTTTAAAATCCAGAAACATTAGTTAAAATCTGCAACAGTCCTTTTTAAAAAGTCCCAATATTTTAAAAAGGCACCGATAAAAACGAGGAAGTTTCATCCATTAAAAACAAAGACTCCTCCAGCCCGATGTGGAGTCCTGTTGCGCAGGTCCACAAGTCCACTTAGAAGTCTCCGTGTGTACAGGAGGCAAAAATTAGCCCCCCTGCTGGCCAGATGGACGAGTCCTTGGCCTCCTTTATCTACTGGGTAAAAACAAGACGCTCTATGGGATTGAGTGACGTGGATACCAAAAGATCCACGTCACAATTTTCTAATGGATCTTGGCCAGTAGTATGACTGGAGGATCCACACAGGCCAGACGGTTCCAAAGCATTGATGCTACCAGATTATTTATGATTAAAACACAACCTCTAAAAGAGAGTTTTGATAAAATCCATTTCCACTTTGTGAATCTTCCTTTTACTTTTTCTAAAACATTTCGCAGTTTTTCTCCATGTCTTTCTGATTTCCAAAAAGCAGACCTCGATATTTAAAACTACCATTTTTCCATGTGAAACCACAAGGTAAACGGATCCCCTGCAGCCCAATCCCAACCAGCAGCCTCACTCTTAAGTACTCTCTCATTCTCCCTACAAGGCCTGGATTTTACCGATGAGACCTGGGCTGAACGCAAACGCTCCCACATGTATATGAGTGTTCAACCCAATCAAACACCTGTTCCTGGTCTATGGAAATGAGACCAAGATCCACATTCAATGAACTGGAGAGGTCCAAAACTTCCCAAATTAAATATATGTTGTCTGTAACCAACTTGCCAGGTACACAGTATCTCACAGGTCCACATATACAACCTGCTCCATCACGAGGACGAGGTACGTCGGAGAGGAGTTCGTAGTCAGTACATAGGAGCAACACTTATCTCCAGTTCTTAATGTTCTGAAGGTCTTCTTTTTTGGGGACGAGGTTGAGGACAGCTCTCCTGCAGCCCAGAGGCAGCTGACCCTTTTGCAAACTGTCAGACAGGACATCCAACAGATCCTTACCATCTTCGTCCCAGACGGCTTTATAAAAGTCTGGAGGTAATCCATCCAGACCTGGAGCTTTATCATTCTGCAGGTTTACAGAGCAGCAGACACTTCAGCCAGAGAGAATTCCCTGTCCAGCTCGGTGTTGGTTTCTGCTGACAGTCTTGGTAATCCAGTATGGAAGGAGCACAGATGTGAGATTTGGCTGTTTTTTTGTATTCACACTTATATAGTTCTTTGTAGAAACCAACTTCAGAACATAGACAGTGTATCAATCCACCTCTGTCTGTTCTTCCTCTCCAGGAAAAAGAAAAAGTGAGAGGGAGCATCCTTCAGAGCTACATCCTGAAACCTACTGCATACCCCAGCGCCCCTGGCAACACCCAGCAGCTCAGTTTAAGCAGACCTGCTGCTTTTGAGGACTTCATAATGTCCTCTTACCCCTGTGGAGTCTTTTAAAGACTGCAGCTCCTCCACGTCTCTCTCCAGTTCTCTGACAGGCCGATCCAAGTCTCTGGGGACACTGCGAGTGTCCTGCACCGTGTTAAAATGCCATATGCACTGCTAGTCTTAGCATTTTTATTAAAACCAATACACTGCACCAGAGAATGGTCCAAAAAACCACTTGGAGTTATAGAGCAAAGTTTAAAACTACTAAAATTATGTTTAAAAACTATAAAACCTATCTAATCAGGCTAGAGATAAGACATTACCTTTACTTTTTGCACCATGTATACCGTCTGATTAGATTATGAAAGTTTCTCCATACGTCACACAACTCATTAGTTGCTATTTATTTCTTTAAAACTTTCCAGAGCCAGCAAATAAATATTCTTCCACGCTTCACCTCTGGGTCACCTCATCTAAAACATTTTAAAAAGCCAGTCTCTGTTCCTACAGTTGGAGCAAACACATTTATAAAAAACACAGTTATGTTTTTTCAAAAATAGCCCGTACTTTTAAAATGTGGACCACTATTACCTCATTTATATCAGCAGTTAAAGGAATAAAATCTCTAAAAAATAAAAGGCTCACTCCACCACTGATGCTGCTTTTGTGACTGAAGTACACATCTCCTTAAAACTTGCTAAAGAATTACAGTATGCAGAGGTCCAGTGTGTAAAATGAAGTGTTATCTAGCGATGAAGTCCTTGATTGTAACTTATTTTACACACTTGGAAAACCAATCGCTCACCAAGAATGTGAGGTGGCCTTCAGGTGTCAAATATATAATATATCACTCAGTAGCCTGTCAAGTGATGAGGTTCCTTTAAAAAATATATTTAGAAATGTAAAACTATAGATTTCAGTTTACATGTAAGAAAATGAATATTAGGATTTGTTGAGCATTGTGGAAGTGTTGCTGTGATGGGTCTGTCGCTCATTGGTAAGAAGGGGAACGGGCAAGGGCATTTTACCTCTAAACCTCGAAATCAATGAAGTAAGCAAAGAGATCAAATTAATTTTATTTATTTAGCGCCAATTTGTAACAAACAAATGTTATCCCAAGGTGCTTTCCAATAATAGCAGTTCTAGACCATATTCTTAATTCTACAGAGAACCAACAATTTCCCCATAAACAAGCAAACCGCCCTCTAATGGGCAAAGAATTAAGCAGATCCCGACTAAGGGTGGACGGCTCACCCTTGACCAATTGAAAAAAAAGAAAGTTTTAATCCTGCTCTTAAACATAGAGAGGGTGTTTGCCCCCGAACCGAGACTTGGAGAAGGTTCCACTGTTGAGGAGCCTGACAACTGAAGGCTCTGACTCCTGTTCTACTTCTGGCGACTCTAGGGACTATAATTAACTCCACATCTTGGGAGCGCAGTGTAGTGGTTGGATAATATGGAGCTATGAGCTCTTTCAGATACTATGGTCCCCGACAGTTTCCACATACAAACCCGGCTTTGAATGTGAGCAGTAGGATATTTAATTTGATTCTTGATTGTACCAGGAGCCAATCCAGGGAAGCTGATATTAGAGGGATTTGTTCTCTTTTACTGGTTCTGGTCAGCACACATACAGCAGGATTCTGGATTAGCTTGCCATAATTCTGAGACTTATTTGGAGGACTTGATAATAGGGAATTGCAAAGATCCAGCTCTGAAGTAACAAATGCATGGACTTATTTTTCTGCCTCATTTTGAGACAGAGCGTTGAAATATTACGTAGATGAAAAAGGCAGCCCTAGAAATCTGTTTAATATGGGACTTAAAGGACATATCCTGATCAAATATAACTCCCGTGTTCCTTGTGGTGCTGACAGCCAAGGTAATGCCATGCAGAATAGTTCTATTACCAGGTAATATATTTCTGAGATGTGTGGGTGCATTCATAAGAACTTCAGTTTGATCTGAATTAAATTACAGAAAATTGCAGGTCATACAGGCTTTGATACCCTTAAGACATGACTCAAGTTTAGATAAATCATTAGATTAACATGGTTCCATTGATGACTGCCAGCACTGGAGTGATTGCTCCTTAGGAGGGGAAGACGACGCACCAAGCTCTCAGTCCACAATCCTGGCGTTCACAAGAGTGCTGTAAAGCTCACGGCCGAAGCTGCCAGCCACCTCCCCCTCCCCGAGCCACACAGAAAGCAAAAAAAAAACCTATAGTTTTGAATCTGAATTATTTTTACCAAATATGCAGGACTTATTCTACTATCTTCACTTATGGTCATTTAGGAGAAATCTCTGGCAGAAGAGTTTCAATGCGGATCAATAAAGTTTTATCACAACTCGCCATCTCTCTCTTTTGTACGCACAGAATGTCTCAAAACATTACATTACAGGCATTTTGTTTTTCTGTTCACTCTTGTTCTTGATATGATGAGATGCTTTTCATCTTCACCTACATCATGTGGAGAAATAAGAAAATCACATAATTTAATTAGAAATAAATTATACAGGATCGTGTTTATTTCTCTCCGATGTAATGCATATCTGGCAGGTGCCTCTGATATTAAAACTCATATATTGAACCACAGAAGAAATCGGGCGACAGCAAGAGTAGTGAGAAATAGATCAATGACGTTGATGGGAGTGAGAGGAAAAGCAATGAAAAGAAAGAGAGAAAGAGGGAGGCCCATCGACTGCAGTTTTGACCTCTCCGATCACACAAAGCCAATGCCCCCACCCTCCAAAAAACACCCCATCTTGGTTCACTAATGCCAGTGCATTTTACTGTACGAAACCCACAACCTTCTCCCCACATACACACACACACGCACGCACACACATGTTTCCTCTCAGCCACCCACCCAACACTGCTGGACAGCTGATGACTGGAGCCGAGGACTAAAAGCCCCCGCAGGGTGAGCAACAATAGGACTCCTACAGCCAAGGAGAGAAAGTGCTTCCCTCTCTCACTTTCTTTCTCACTAACTCTCTCCATCCCTCCTTCACTGTAGGGAGACATAATGGAAGTCATTATTCTGACCCTTGTAGTTGCCACAGAAGGTTTAGGTCTTTGACCCACTATGTTCTGCATGTGTGTTTTTGAGTGTGTGTTCATGCATGTACATGAGCCCTGTGGGATGTCTTCCAGTCCCACAGAGTGTGAGATGAGGGGAATTAAGAATAATTTTTTCCTCACAGACTCTTGACTTTTTTCCTGTTGAGAACACAGTGACACACATTTTATGTTCCTACTAGACACACTGCTATGCACATATGCACATTATATTCAAAGTGAACAAAATACATACAGTATTTGAGTACAGAACAACACACTCAAGACCTCTCATTTTCACATTGTCAGGCATAAGGATCACTCTATAAACAACATCATACAAATCAGTGGTTGGAAGTTGAAAACCTCTACGAGGGTTTCAGTGCAATTTTAGTGATGGTATTTATGATTTCAAACTGTTTTTGGATTTTCTGCTTGTGTTTTCACAAGCAAATACCCCTTCCCCTTGTATGAGAAACACTGGCACAGAGAGCACATATCCCCTCAGATACAAATCTGTCCTTCCTGTTCAGGAGTGCTTTAGGTGGGAAAAAAAAAAGTGTCGGCAGGCCCCTTATTAACTGTTGGGCAGCAGGTATCAGCGAAACATTAAGTAATACGTTCTGTATTTCCACAGTGAATAAAAGATACTCGAAGATTATGCTGATTATGCTGACATTTATTTAAGAAAAGACTTTCAGTGTGTCAGGCAAACAAAGAACCTATGCATCACAATACTAAATGTCCAGTTTCCCCGGATACGAGAGGGAATCAGACAAAATGAACATTAGAGATTTAAGATATGCAGTTGAGAATTAAATCAATTAAAAGACATACTATTGTGTTGGATTAAATTCATTATGTATTCTAACAAAACAATTACAGTTACAGAAATGGCAACATTATGTTCAAGGGTAGTCAGCTTTTTGGACTGAAGCACCTCACAGCTAGAGGCAGAAAAATGGATTACTTATGAATGTGATAAATTCAGAGAGGATATCACATTAAATGGTAAATTTAAAACTTACTACTAACTAAAATCTACTTTAGAATAATGAAACACATCAACAAATTTGACACATTCAGTAAAATATAGACGTAAACAAGAAAAGTCTAAAATGAAATCTTACTCTGTAATAAATATTCTGCATGCCCTCAATATCATAAGACAATTGTGACTGTGTCCATAGAAATAAGATGTCAACCTACTTTAAAAAGGTTCCAGCAGGTTTTGGGGTCAGCTGGGTGCTTCAAGCTCTTCTTACCTTCACCAGCCATGACTTTGAACCACTTTTCCCCACTGCAGAAAAATCAAGTACCACAGTCTAATTTAACAATGAGCCAGTTGATCTTAGAGCTAAGATACCTACTAGACTATACAACTGATGAGAGTGCGTAAACACGAACACATCACCCC
>VRLP01002942.1:0-74517 GCA_009660295.1 Lophius piscatorius
ATAGCAGATGTGATATGACCACAACGTCATACAAGAACCTTGGGTAAAATTATAAAAGAACACATCTGAGGGGTTTTTATTTTAGAGGCAAAACCTAGCAGCAACAGAGCAGCAGTCACAATCTCTGCTGTGCACAGGAAGTCTATCTTCATGTTTCTTCATTTTGTAGAGGGTGACACATGCTTTCTTTCAGGACACAAACTGTCCTTAAACTGCCATATCATATTAATATAAATTCTCGCTTTCAACTATTATTTTACAATTATTCTTACATTCTTCATAACAGGGTTCAGGGTTTTAAACCTTTGAATGCCAGTTGTTTGTTTTTTTTATGATACAGTACCAGAAAACATTTCATGACGCTCGCAGTGTTTACAAATACAATAGAATTAAACAATAAAAAGACAATTATGAAGAATAATGGTATTGTTTTAAATCCAAAATAAGTTTTCAGTTTGCGTTTGAAATTATTGACATAGCCTGCCTCTCTTATAGCCTTTCATCATACAGCGGTTATTAATATCCTAAGTGATAAACATATATTTACGGAATGGCAGATATGGTTTTTTTCTACAATTGCAAATGTGAGCTGTATATTTTTCCCCCTCATTGTTTATGAAGATGAACAGATCACAGGAGTTGTCAGTGGATGGAAAAGGCCTCAGAGCAAAGACTTTTCTGGCAGAGATGAAGAAGTCCCTGAGCCAGGTCAACTTTGAGCGTGTAGTCCAGGCTCTGCAAAACTACAAGAAGATAGACAACCTGGATGTCCTGCTGTCTGAGATCGCCATCTTAAGTGAGGATGCTAATACTCACAGTCTGCTCCGAGGTAAGTCCTCTGATCGACAATATAATTTCTTATGTAACCTGATCAATTACTGTTGACCAAAATATCACAACCTTTAGGAGGGTTATGATGAAATGTGGCTCAGATATTGATGTTCCCATCAGATTGAGCTACTTCAGTCAGGGCAGGCCCTAGCATCTCAGTGAAAAACATCACCTAGAACAAATCACAGTATCTTGCGTTCTGCTGCAGACTGAAAAAAGTGGATAGACCTCTTGGAGCGGCAATGAAATCACTAATCTCTGATAAACAGAAAAAATAAAAACCAGGTAACCTTTTGGAATCTCAAGATAACCAAATCACGTATTGCCGCCAAGGCTGCTCTCCGCTTCGGTACAGTTGTGACTGGCCTGTCACCAGGCAGGACAGAGGGAGAACTGTCTTCATAGCAGGGTTTCCGCTGCCAGGGCAAATGAAACGTGAGCTTGCAGATCAGTCTGGTTCCTAGGATAATGTTTTTGTGGTTTAATACTCACTCAGTGTCAGCATTGTTTTTTATGTTGCTCATGTGTTGGTGTCAAAATAAAACCCCCAAAAAAGACTTGGGTATATAGATTGAGTACTAAATGAAATGATATTGCCGTTTAATGTGTTTTTCTCTCTTTCCGTGTTAATTTTGTCACCTGTTAACGCCACTGCGTCACAGAAATCTACCAGTTTGTCCGGCCGCATCACAAGAAGAAGTTTGATGATAAATGCCAGGAGCTGACTGGTCAGGGCTGTGGATACAAACCTGATCACTCACTGGTTAAGGACAAGAATACGATGCTCTTGGTGAACAGCGGTATGAGACAATGCACTTTTCTTCGTGCTGTACGCCAAAAATGTGTCTAACATGAAAAATCTGTCCATTCATTTTCAATTTATAGTAATCAAGGCTATAGTTTCAGGAATTTGTGAATTAAGAGCATTTGTTTTGTATTTTTACAAACTTTTAACTGATTGTTGATTGTGTCTTGTAAAAAGAACTGAGAGAGACATGCCACGCACACACACTCAAAAAGAATTACTGATTGAGACATAATTTTCCTGCTATATAAGCCTCATTATCCCTGTGTTGAACAAAGTCAAGATGGTTATATGGGGTGTGTTTTTGTTTTGTTTTGTTTTTTGTTTGTTTTTTTACAACTGCCATGTTACATTTCTGGAGCCTATTTCATTTACAAACATCCTACAAACAACAACCGATTACTAAAGTTGTATATTTTTCTATTTAGGAGCTTCTGTCTTCCCTATTTATTTATTTCAAACTTAACAAGTTCAATTGAGAATCTTTCTGTGAGTTTTTGGGGCATAACTCAATCAATAAGTTTTATCAAAACTAAATGTACACCAGCTAGTTATTGGAAAGCTGCAGTTTGATATTTCAGGGATTTCAGGCATTTTTTATCAAGTAAGCAATTTAGAAGTAAGGGGAAACTTATTTCTGCCTTTCTCAATGAAATACAACTCTTTGCCCTGATTGTTGTACTCTAGTATCACCAGTTTCTTATACTTGATAATATTGGCTCGCTTTTGATGGATATGAAGTCGTACTTGCTGGCAAGAATTTGCCCTTTGTCATTATTTTGTCATCACTATTTGTGGCCATAAAGAGAAAATATTACATACTTAAACAACCTAAAAAATGTAAATTAAACTATAGATATAATTTCTACTTCCGGGTCTAGAAAAAAAGTGCCTAAAAACGTAGTTATTTTCTGTATGTCTGTTGATCAATAGTTATAGAAGATTGTTCCTACAATATGGAGAGTCATTATTGTTTGCATTTGCCTAAATATAATGTTTCTTTGTGCTGAATAATTAGGTGTTTGAGTCACTCTTGATTATTAAAGGTAGACTAGATGATCAGGGCTCTTCTCTTCTAACAGTTTGCTGTTGAAGGTACAGCAGAAAAAGAAGATAAACTATAACCGTTTTTGTTTTTTTGATGCTACAGACATTCAGACAGCTGTGGATCTAACGTCGTCCTGTGGAACAGCTAGCTGCAGTCAGCTGAACACACAGCAGCTCAATAAAGGAGGACACCACCTGAACCAGAATGGACTAAAAGAATCTCAGAATGGTAGGATATCACATCCTTATACATCTTTAATTATGAAGTATCCAGTGAACCTGCAGACATAAACTTAGGACAGTCACCAGGTGAGGACAATCTCAATCACTATCCTCCTGATCTGAAGAAAAAACAGTAGATACCAGTGATAACACATTCAACATTTCTCTAGTGCACCTTAGAGTATTAATTAGTAATAAATGCTTTACTACATATTTAAAACTACATTTTATTAATTTTCATTTTTTCCCCTTTTAATTTGAAATTATAAAGACACAAAGCAAACAATCAATTACAACAATCAAAAGATGCCAATAATGTTCATCAACATGGGGGATAAAGTAAATGTTGTATAAGTCAACCGAAACAATTTTACTGACAGACTTGCCTGCAAGTCAATTAGGGCTTTAAATGCATCTGGCGAGACAAGCTCTCCGAGATTCAGGTTCAGGGGTTAGTGAAGAGAACAAAAATAAAAGAAATAGGAGTTAATGAGATGAATGTTTTTCCAGTCCACCTCCACAGAAGTTAACAAACCCGATGTCCACATCTACATTATACATCACTGTGGTGAGGCAGGGCCGCTGTTTCTAGGTTGATGGCAGTTTGTTCTTACACAACTGACAGAAGTAGAAATGGGTAATATTTAGCTCAACTCGCCGTGTTACCTTATGCTGTTTTTAATTTTCAATATTCAAATGTATATCAGCTCAATTATAGAATTCCCTCTGTATAAGAGGATATACTCCCGAATCCAATCTATTCCTATAGTACCATATTTTTTCCCAATAAACTGTTTAGTTGAGCCATCACCAAGACTCTTTCGACAGACGCGATCTGCAAAGATGTAATTTGCTCAAGCTGTACAGCACTGCCCTTCCCTCTCACTTTGTTTACGCTGAACAGACCAGCGATAAAGGCTGAACCAGTGTGTGATTTTAGACGGCACGCCAACATGCTGATGTGACATATAACGGTGAAACCGCAGCTAGTGTCATATTTTATATATGTGTAGAGCAGCTCTTTTTAAAAATTAAATAACATGGTAACAACAGGTATGATCTCTTCCTCTGTTTGGAGGTTAAGGGTCTCGCACTCTCCTCCCAATTTTAATTATTTATTAATTCAGTCAGCTACTTAATGCCCTAAGCTGCTTTTTTTTAAATGTTTTGGTTATGTCTCAGACCACTGAGCAGAATACATGCGGGAGGAAAAACTTTATTAAAATCATTGTGTGTGATTTAACTTAAAAGTTAAAAATTTGGCATCAATTAAATAGATTATTATAGTTATAGTACATCATTTAATTTTAAGATAAATATATTTTATTAAATAATCTGGAACAGGGGACAACTTCGTGTTTGAGAATGATAATGGATATGATGTAAATGATCTCGGTGCCTCCAGGTTCTGCTCCAAAGAGTGATTTCCATGCTACCTTTCTGGCGGATGTGAAAAAGGCCCTCGGAGCAGAGAAGTCGGCTCAGCTCTTCCAGACCATTTATAGCTACAAGAAGACGGACAACTATGAGAGCCTGGTGACAACAGTGGTGAGCTTATTCACAGACAGAGATGAGGACTTCAACCTGCTACTCAGTACGTGTTTTCAAATCGTCACATACATTAACCTTCCTGCAAACCAACAATATCTTTTCTACGGCTCTCACCATTCAATGTGTTTCAACTGCCTCTTCTTTTTTTTAGGATTTGGAATGTTTATTAGGCCTCACCATAAGAAGCAGTACAAACAGATGCTGGATGCTTTATCAGGTTCTTCAACAGATGCTGCTGCTGTTAGTGAAGACCAGTTAAGACATGGTAAAGGAGTATATTATTATAATATTGGGAAATATCTTTGTATGTGTCATACACAATATAATATTTTCTCATCTTCCTGTGAAATCAATAGAATCGTCCTAATGGCGACCATGAATATGTGTAATTAATGCTACAGCAGCCTAACCAGGAGATGGAACTTCAGTTTCCTAATCTTAGCACAACATCTCACTGTTTGTCATCCTCCTGGAACAAGTTCTTGCAAACCAGGAGGTCGTACCGACATCGCACGGAATCAAAATCTCTTTATCGGGAAAAACCCAAAGCATCCATCTCCGTTATTTGTGTTAATTTTGTTAACAGCGTTCAAGCACTGAGGTCCAAAATGTTGTCGCATATAATTTGTGTGGTTCGTTTGTTTGTGAAAGGGAGTACTTTATGACATAAAAGCTTTTCAATCAGGTTGTGACCAAAGCAAGAACTAAAATTGTATTCTGCTAAATATCTTAAAGATTTCTGATTGAACCAAGAGAACCGATCTAAGAGTGCAGACGCACCTTTATAAACAACGAGTTCCCCTGAGATGATTGACGGACACATTGTTGTTTTCAATCAATTAGATGCTTGGTAAAAACTCAGAAACAGAAGAGTGTCAGGAGTTATCTGTGACAGAAGAGTTGCAGCAAGTGTGAAGGGAAAGGTTTATAAGATGGTGGTAAGAGCAGCTCTGCTGTTTGGTTTAGAGACGATGTCACTGAGCAGAAGGCAGAGCAGTAGATGTTCAGATGTCCTTTGGAGTGACAAGGATGGACAGAACTGGAAAGACGCACATCAGAAGGACAGCTCTGTTTAGGCGTATTGGAGACAAAGTAGGAGAGGCCAGATTGAGATGGTTTGGACATGTGAAGAGGAGGGATAGTGGATCTATTGTTAGAATGGACTGGAGATGAAACCGCCAGGTAGGAGAAAAGGAGGAAGACCAAAGAAGACGTTTCTGTATGTTGTGAAAGAGGACACGCAGTTGGTTGGTGTGACAGCAGAAGAGGACAGTGCAAGATGGAAACCGATGATCTGCTTCATTGAGCCCTAAAAAAAACAGCCCAAAGAAGATGATCAGTTTGTGTTAGTGTCTGCCACTTCGGTCATTTTCTTTATTAGTGGAAAGGAAGTACACATTGCATCGTTTGTTTTCCTTTGTTTTTGTTTTTTATAAGATTCATAAACATTATTTATGAAACAAGCTATCATATAACTATTTAAATGTTCAAATTCCTGACAATTACAATGTATTTCATTTTTTTCCAGCTGCATCGCCGCCTAATTTGAAGACACAAAGCAAGATCTCCAGTTTTTTCTCAAGCAGCCAAAAAAAGTAGAATCTCAGTTGTTTTCCACATTCTGTGTATGTTAAGAAAAGGCGCATACCTGATTTTACCGACAAACCACCAGGAGCACTAATCTGTCTGTTTATATGCCTGTACTATGGGATAGACTCTGCATCACATCAGGAATGAATGAACCAGGAACCGTGATGAAGTGAAACGTCTTCAAAGCTAACCTAAATGTTGTGTTCATGAGATGCCACTCACCAGTGGACATTAATACTCATAATGTGATCTGTGTGTTTGACTCCAGTATAACAAATGGAAACCATTGTTCAGGCTGTGTCAAACAAGTCTTGTTAGTTTACGTTTATCATTATTAACAGTTTAAACATTTTAATCGTATCAAAATAGATTTGTTTACATCACAAACACATCTATTTTGAAACATTGAAGAACATCTTATTATCATTAGTTTTAGATTTATCAACACAAATAGGATTTTGCAAAGCAGCAGATCTGCCTCCATCTTTTGCCTGGTTCTCTTTTACAGATGCATGAAATCCGTTTGAATGACTCGTATCCGCTACATATTGGTGGCAGTGACCTACCTCTACCCTCTCTGTTACTGTACTGGGACTAAAACATGCTGAGTCACTCCAAATACATGGTTTAATCTTCACTTTTGCTCATGCTCACAATGAAGCCTCAACAGGAGTGGCACAGAGGCAATAATTGCTTCATCATGTGACTAAACTGATGCCTGTTCCATACTGTATTTATGTCAGTTGAAAATGTATAAAGAAATGTTTTATAGTTGTATATTATTTTTTGCTAATTAAATTATTGGAATCAACATATACCCGGAGTTTGTTTTTGTAAAAGAAGTGCTGACCTGCCTTCATAATCCAACCTGTTGAGGGATTTCACATCACATGTTCATGTGTTTGGTTTAATGTGCATTCAGAGAAGTATTCAGGGCCCGTCTCCTTTAGTCACATTTCATTATGTTGCTGCCTTATGCTAAAAATCATTTAAATTAATTTCACAGTAAAACAGAATGTTAGGTGATATATATAATGTAATTTTACAAAAATGTATGTGCCTAAAATTACCACAGACAAGTGTGGACCCTTCAGCAATCCATCTTAATATTATTTGGAAAATATGTGTATTATATCACATCATTGTACACAAAATATATCATGCACCTATAATTAGTATTGATAAATTCACACATTTGGACTTCACCCCACTATTTTAAAGTCCAAATATACCTTTAATTCAGCAAGAATGAAACCTGTGCTGACTCAGACCAAATGCTACTACAGTTGGATATGACTATATACTGTACATTTTTACTGAATCCCTCATGGGCAAACCTCCCAACAGAATTAGTCTGACTTTATTCAATTTATTGTGCTGAAATTACTAGGTGAGTGCATCTCTCCCTTATAGAACAATTTGATTCAGGATACAGAACGATTCGATACAATTTACTAACATATATTTTTCTTACGTTTATTTAATGTTTACGATCATTTTCCATTTTAAATAAGAGTCAACTCTACAGTTGCCGCTAATATGAGTATGAACAAAAAATGTTGATTAAGTGAATATAAACTGAGGTCTGTGATTTTCTTACACAACTGACAGAAGTAGAAAGTAACTGCTGGGCCTGATGGAACACCATAAGCCCAAAACAGGAGAGGACAGTCACTAGGTTGAAAATAAGTCCAAATGCTATTAGCTTTATTTCATAACAAACATTCAAATGAAAAACATTGGCAATGTCATCACGGTGTTAAACTCTCTGGAGGAACTACGTCTCAGCTGGCCTGGGAATACCTCGGGACCCCCAGGATGATCTGGAGAAAATGGATGGACTGATACAACAATTCATTCCTGGTTAATCAGTCTTTGGCGATATACTCCTTTCTTTCATTTTCAGTCCAAAAATGTTCTCCACTGACCGAAGATAACATGAAAGAAATTTATAGTTTTCGGCTCACAAACTTTATGGTTAAAAATGTAATGAACACTTATTTTGATCTCTTAAACTTTCTCTCCTCCTGACGTCAATAAGTTCAGAGTGCAGCAGCCGGGCCTCTTACTAATTCTAAAAGACAAAATCACATGACTCCAATCCCGCTTCCCTCAACTGGCTCCCTGTATGTTTTAGAATAGATTTGAAAGTGTCATCGATCACTTTTAAAGCTCATCAAGATGTAGCCCACAAAAGAGGTGTTGACCCCATGTGAACCAGTTGAGTCAGGTGACTGGGTTCTTGCTATGAAAAGGCTGTCAGGGCTCCTAGGCTTTGTAACAACCTCTCTGAGAAGAAAAGGCTCACAAATTCTTTTAAATTGTCTCTGTTTTCAAAGTACAAGCTTTGAAAACAAAATAAGTTTCTTCACAAGTGTTTATCAACAGTGGGACGTTATCTGACACGGGTATTCAATCAACATTTTGACTCATCAACTTTTTTTTTTTTTTCAACTAGATTTATGAAATTAAGAATGATGAGTGAAATCAGCTGAAAAAATAATCTAGCAGAAGTTTGCCATCCTCTTGTATGAAAAGAAACGTACAGGTGCCTTGCATATGTTATATCGCCAAAAAGGGGATATTATGGATCGTCATCATCGCTGCGGCCTTGTCCTCCATGTCCTTAAAAAAAATTTCACAGATAATTTTCAAATGTTATTCCTCAATAGAGTTTAGTGTGAGGAAGAATTGGATTGAGTTTGGGAAAAGTTGATGGAAATGCTTTTGCCACTAAGTGGATTATTGTTTTGTTTGCTAAGAAATCCAATAGGTTTTTTTTTTTTACCATAACTTTTTTTTTAATGTTCTATTATGTCCAAATTGGTTCATATAAATATACACAAGGAGATCTATCTTGTATATATGTTATTTCACTATAATAGTTCCTCTTTTATTTATTACGGGAAGTGTTTTGTGGAAAACAGTTTCCAGTTAGTAACTTCCCAGCCGCAACTCCAATGGTTTCTAAATTTAGCTCATATAATTGACACAAGGAAATCTGACTTGTTTTACTACTGAACTCAGAAAAAAAATACTTAACTGTATTTATCTTCACGGGATTTTAGTGCATATTGCTGACTTCATAGAAATAGGTTGGGTCAATATGGACTGTTTGTGATTATAAATAAGTCACATTTAATTGGATTGAGTTGAATCAGGGGGATTCCTTGTACAACGCAGGGGATTAGGGTTTTTTCTCTGGGATATTGCTGGCAAGAACGACAGCGTAGGCCGACTTTAGAAATGTATGCAGATCTCAGCAGACCTCAACATCGGCTGCTACATCCTTAAAGGGGGCGGGAAAAGATCCAAAGCCACGTGACACCGATACAGGAAATGAATCCGGTGAGCTGTCTCGCGCTCCGCTCAATAATTCCATCATGGCAGGTAGTAAGTTGGTGCTAGAAGGAAGAGTAAGTATAAACGCGTTTATTTTAGGGCTCAGCGTTGTTGTAATCCCACTAGTCAGATCGTGGTTTGGACATCTCGACTGGGTCTTTGACTATCTGACAGAAACTTCCGGGAAAATAGCGATTTGTTTCCACATTGCTGTTGTCAACGGCCTCTTGCTAATCTTATACAGGGGACCTCTGTATAAGGTAAGTACATGTAGTTAGCTAACTTCATTGATGATGTGTAATTATTTCATTTTGTGTAAAGTATGCATGAGTTTGGTGTTGTCGGATAGCTAACCTAAAGTTTCTGTTGTTTGAGATTATTTATTTTGCATTAAAACTTCGATATTGCTTTATACCTACAGCGAGCTAATGTAGCTCAGTATTTATGTAAGTAAATCCTATTAGCTGAGGAGAGCTGTCTACATAGAAGCCAAACCCTGATGACGACAAAGCTGCTTAATTGTCACTCCATGTACCTCTTGTTGTTGTTGCTTGATTTTTTGTTAACATATTCAGAATCACAATTTAGAAACTTAATCCAATGAAATAGAAAAGCTTCAATATACTGCCTGGTATGGTCAAAGGGATCATCTTAAACAGTTGTAACCAAATAATAAAATGCAAATAATCTATATGTCAGACGACATGTTAAACACTGCAGGTCATTGAATCCTGATTTCAGCCATTCAAATGATACATTACTTACACCAATCAGCTATACCATTATCCCCGGGGGGTCTTTCAGAAAGGGGGTTTTGTGGAAATTCTTGATTTTGTTAACACTGAGATGAGAGAAACTCTAGGTTTTCTGTTCCAGAAAGCGAGGCAAGATAAATTATGAGGAAGTTACCATGGTACTGCACTTTGTGAATCAACATGCTTCCTGACTCGTCCTCCTCCTTCTGAGCTTGAAGCACAGCTGTCAGTCTCTCATCTGTAATATTATAGATTGAAGTCGGGAGGGGACCGAGAGACCCAGATTGAAAGTGCTTTCGCTCCATATTCCTGAATGATATTCTCCAACCGTACATAGCATTTTCCTTTTTTTTTTAATGGGCTCCTCTTGTACAACATCGCTGAAAATTCGAAGCCTCTGATAGAATAGCTACTGACTGATATAATAAATATGATCATGAACCTATCTGCCATCCATCAATTTTATTTGCTTCGGGGTTTACGGTGACCGTCGTCCACATTAGATATTCCAGACGTTTCAACACGCAATATTAAGAGAAAATGAAGTAAAAGTAGTAGATGCAGGCAGCAATTTTGGCCCATACCAGTTTTCTGCCCTTCTCTGGTGAAACCGCGTTGTTTTTTTATTCTTGTATATATCTGTTTGTGAGCACATTAAAACTTCCAGCTCAAATGGGAAGACGAATGGCGACCATAGCGTCTCACTGCCATGGTGAATAACAGTATTTAGCTCCATTGATAATGGCTTTTGATCGTGCACGATTTCAACTCAACTCACCAAATTCAGCGTTAATTGAGCCAACTCAGATCAGCTGTTATGGAACCGAAAACCTTTTTTTTTTTCCTCAACTCAGGGTTAATCAACTCAAGGATAAACTCTGTTAAACCCACTCTCTTTAATACTACCCAGTTAGTGGTTTTAGTATTGTGGGTGATCTGTGTAAATCATGTGTACATGCCATAAATGATAGAGTAATACACACAGACCAGCCACAACATTAGAACCGGAAACTGGTATGAATGTTGTGGCTGACTGTGTTTATAGCAACTTGGTCAACTGATTTCTTGGCTAGCTAGAGAAACTGTGGATTGTTTAGATACTGTTTGGTTGTATCAGGGATAACCTGAATGTATGGACTCTTTCTAGGTTGCAGTAAGGGCTTGTTTTCTTGGAGTTATCTTTGGCTGTGGCATGGTTATCAGTGTCTCCGGGACCACCTGGAAGCATTTTGGCTGGTAAGCATGACTGTTCAGAGGTTGTCTAGTATGATCAGTTAGTTCATTTCATTAACACGACACTACTGTAAGCCATTTATAGATTTTCCCATTAGCTTTTTAACAGAGATCATGTTGTGTTCAAACCGAATGTGAAGCACATTCTCACCTTACTTTATGGTGTTTTTACACTGAATTCATAATACGTTTTTAGAGCAGCACAATTACATATGCTGAGATTCCCTTGACATCACAGGTCTTTTACATCAGTAGAACGTTGATGCAGACATGGAGGACAGGCTTAATATGGCTGTATGAGGACACCTGAGACTGTACAATATGTCTTTGTATACCCACAGAAAATGAACATGGTAATTCACAGGTCATTAAGGTGGATGAAAATGTCTGAGATTTTGGTGCTTGGAAATTACCAATCACCCAGTTTGTGTTATTTGTGTGGGTTTTGCAACTCAATCAAATTATCCCACATTGACATTTTTAAGAATGGAGTAAGCTGTAAATATGCCTCACATTTGGTTGGAACACACCAATAATATACATAATCAACATGTAATATTCTCCAGTTATATTTATTTTGCATGATTGAAACTGAATAAAATATGAATGAAATATATGATAATTCAGGGATTAACTGTTCAGAATCAGAAAGCAACTGCATTTAGACTACAATAGTAGAGCTGCAGTCTTTAATTTGTGATCCAGGTTTTTTTAACAGTTGTATGTGTGTAGTAATGATGTCTCTCTTCAGGTACATGTGCTCCCTGTCATTTTTCCATTATTCGGAGTACCTGGTGACGGCAATCATTAACCCTCGCAGCTTGTCGCTGGACTCATTTCTTCTCAACCACAGTATGGAGTACACCTTGGCTGCTATCTCATCCTGGATAGAGTTCACAATAGAGAAGCTCACAGTGCCAGGTTTGTCAGCCACTACAGACTTTGTCATGGAAACATAAGGTTTGCCAATAAATATTCCAGTATATCTTGATGCATGTGTGAACAAACCTGTTGTTCATGGCAGACTGGGGCGTGGTTGTGGTAGTGGCGTAATGACCAAGTGACATACAGATGTTCGTCAACATGTCTCTGTTCTAACCAGGTTTCTGTTTTTATGAAACCCAATAAGGATTAGTTTTACTCAGGAAGTTATTAAAGTACGCTTAAAGTTTACCTAATTGATTGACTTCAACTAACTTTATCGAAAAATGCAACTGAGCATCATCAACCTATGACAATGAGATGATGTGTTTCCTAATAAGAATACTGCCTGGACCAGTGGTACTGGTTCTAGCATTGATCCTTGTTTTGACTTACTAGAACCTTTTCAGCAGCGGATTTAAGGCTGGACTTACTGTCATTTACAAACATTTCAGCAATGTAATAATGAGGGGTCTTCCATCTCTGAGTCAGATGCCGAGGTAGTAGCAGCAGTAATTTGGTAGCAGCTAGTAAGTGCCGGCAGGGAATTCAGAGAAGGAGAAAATCAACTGAAAATGTCCTAAAAATTTGGAACAGTGGTTGTGCCCTCTGAGCAGAGAATAAGGACAACCAGACTTTAAAGTTATGATTGTTCTTGGTATTTTATTTCATTGTTTACAAAATTTTGTTCGCCACATGTAAATCGTCATCCAGCGCCAATATACGTCTCTGTCCTTTTTATTGCTTGCGGGACGTTGAGACGCTATAAAAAAATCACACACAATACCGGTGCTATGCTGTAGTTTTTTATGTTCAGCGTAAACATAGAAAGGCACCGTAGAGGAGGGTCTTCATGTGGTATTATTATGCAATCTATGTAAAAAAGCTGTGTTTCATGGCTTTCCAGCCAGCTTCTTGTAACAACAGAAAATTGCATCATGTGTCACACTGCTCATCGTAGGACTCATCGGCTATATCCCCTCTTTCAGAGCTGAAGCACCTGAACTGGTTGAGCTTTGCGGGCTTGCTCATGGTGCTATGTGGTGAGTGTCTGCGCAAGGCGGCCATGCTGACTGCTGGCTCAAACTTTAACCACATTGTCCAGAATGAGAAGGCCCAGAGCCACGTGCTGGTCAAAAGTGGGGTCTACGCCTACTTTCGACACCCCTCCTACGTGGGCTGGTTCTACTGGAGCACAGGCACACAGGTGAGCAGGAGCGCTTCTCTGTCACATCTTTTACTCATTTTTGCTATAAATGGTAAATGTATCAGCAATGTATCATAGCTTCTTTCCTGTCCGACCGATCCCATAGAGTATGGTTGTGTAATAGTTTGTCATAAGTCAGTTATTTTTTATTAACAAATATTGTAAAATACCAGTAACTACTAAAGGTATCTGATAACTAGTTTATTTAGTCTCCAACGTATATATTGAAGTGTTAGTTCTGAAACATGTGGTGTGAAACTGTGATGTAACACTGGCATGCATACTACAACATTTTCAATTATTCCAAATCCGTTTGTAAGAGGATCATTTTCAGCGTTTTTCATATACAATTAAAAGCGGGGTCTCAGCAACTTACTGTATCCTGGGATCCTAACCTGGTGCTGGCCGTACTGTCACCCTCAGTTGTCGGTTTAACAGAGCTAATTTAATAGTAATCAAGCATGAATTTATTGCCTCTGAATCTGGCTTTTGGCCAGATTATTTGACTTGATTAAGCAGTATTTGTCAAAAAATAAAAGTAAATAGAAAATCAAGTGAATTTTAATTGAATTAAACAACTTAGCCACTTATTTTCCTAGCTGACATTGTTCAATAAAACACCCCTGTGCAGCGGGATCCTGAGTGTGTCATGCACATTCTGTATATTTGTTATGCTGCTTATTTATTTGGTTTATATTTGTCTTTGACAATGTGCCTTTACTCAAATCATCAGATGAAAATCAAGACTGCTGACACTTGTCAGCCATGAAAATCATGCCTTCCAAATGTTGTATATGCACCTTCGATAGTTTGAAGCACAGAATCACTTAATGCTGAAATATGACAGAAACCTTAATTTTCTGAAATCGAAATCAGAGCAAATATATTCCAACCTTGTTGTTGCTTGGATCTTTAATTATTGGTTGATGAATCAGTGATATGTAACTGACAGCGCTGATCACTGTTCACTCTTGCAGGTCATGCTGTGTAACCCAGTGTGCATATTGGGCTACACGATAGCCAGCTGGCGGTTCTTCCGGGAGAGGATTGAGGAGGAAGAGCTCTCCCTCATCCATTTCTTTGCTGATGACTATGTGGAGTATAAGAAGACGGTTCCCACTGGGCTGCCCTTTATCTCCGGCATCCGTGTCAACTAGAACCAAGTGCTGGGCAACAGACTGATAGCACTAGAGCAGGCCAGACCTGGTTAGTGTGTGACATCTGTCATGGCAGCTGTCCTCCAGAGGAAAACCCTGTAGCTGGCTTAGAGCCTGTAGCTCGCAGAGAGAGACTGTGAGAGCTTGGACAACCCCAGGGCTGCTGTTTTTCTACCAACTTCCAAAATCCAGACCAGACAACCTCCATTGTGCTACATCTTTGAGTAGAAAAGCCACCCGTTTCACTCGTTTGTGTTTGCATGCTTTTACGATGCACAGTATTTTCACAGAAGATCTGTGTTGAAGAGTGACACTGGTATCATACAACACTAGAGAGGTAAAGGATAATTCTATGTAGATTCAGTATTCAGGGTTTGACTTTAAAGGGAAATGTACAAGGTTGACCAGACTTATACCATTAAGTTATATCTATTCTAAAGTTGTTCCCTGGTTTAGTCGGGATTCACTGTTCCAAACGTCAATTGGCGTGTTGAGCATAGTCAAAAGAATTAGTTCGAATTAGTTCTGTAAGGCTGCATGTCTCAGATGAGTGTGTATAGTCACAAGAAGAACAATAAAGAGAAAAATGTGCAGTATGAAGTACATGTTTGTATCACATTGGCAATTTTGGATTGGCCTGAAAGGCCTCTGTGAATTGCTTGTATCTTAGTCCTTTACCGAAGACAGCTGATCTCGGTCTCTGGTTCATAGATGACAAAGCTTACTGTATAAACTCACGTCAGGTTTACTCGTGACCCAAGAGCTCCATGACTGGTCGGACGGTCAATATTTATGTCTGTTTTAAAGGTGGAGGAGACGTCCTAGCTAAATGCACCGTGGAACACCAGAGCTATCCACTAACCTCCCAGATTGTTGACGTTAAATTTTTCTAATCGTAATGTTATCTCTATCAGCCACTTCTTCAGTGCGCACTGAGGCTTAAATATTGTGGTCACCAAATTAAGTCATTCTGTGAAGCCATTTCATTTAGACATATCTCTATTCCCTAAGAAATTACAGCTTTTTGCAAGATGTTGTAGAGGAGTTTTGTTGTTTTTTTTTTTATATGATCATAAACTGTCCTTATTTGTAAGACGCCACCAGACGAGCACTGCACCTGGTAATCTCTAGCAGCATCAGCAGACCTCTCAGGCTCACTGTGTTAGAAATTAACCAAACGAGCTGTGTGATGGAATGAATGCAGAATGTTTTTGAGTTCATTGTGTTTTTGACGATTGTCTGATTGGCCATGTCTGTACAAAAAGTCAATTAATATCCAAATGATGATTTTCCATGTAAAATAAAAAAAATTGTTTTTGCTGAGGCTTTGGGGCAAACTAAACCAGTTAAGTATTGGCTTTGGATTTGTTCACATTGCCAGGATGAAATGACCTCTCCTTTTTGTTGTTTTTTGCCTTAAATGTGGCAAAATCCCTTTCTTCAGGGCTATGTGAATGCAAATATGTGACCTTTTCAAATCAGATGTCGGTCACTGCCATGTGACTTGAATGAGAATAACCAGATCAAAATTAAAGAGCATAGAATATACGGTATGAATATACGGTATTCATGCTCCAATGGTTGTCATCAGCCGTCACCGGCAGCACGGAAACAAATGATCTGATCTGACTCGTAAATTGAAATACGATAATATTTTTAATATTGAAATAAGCTGTGAGTGCAACTTAAATATTACTAGCTTTGTGTCTCCTTCCCAGCTCGCTAGATTTAATTCAATGTTCTATAGTTTTAGCAGGACAACTCAACCACTCTGTGCTACAGACTGCTAGTAGCATCAATTCTTAACACTCATTATTTGGACCACAGTAAATATTCAAGTCATTCATGAACGTCCTTTAACTTTGACCAATGGGACAATCGATTATATTTTACGTGATTGTAATCCATATAGAGAATACGTGTGTGTGTGTGTGTGTGTACACACACACACAAGTGTTTGGAGTGGAGTGTTTGCTTTCAAATTTCCAAAGGCGTAATGAGTGGGATTTGTAAGTTTCACTCCTAAACAAAACATTCAATTTTGGCCCCTGACCTGCAATTTAGTCAGAGTCAAAGAGGGTCCGTTAATGTCTATTTGATGCAAAAAAAAAAAATACTCATTTGAGACAAGTTCAGCTATTCAAGATGCATGAATGTGCAAGATATTCTCAAGCAGAGTGGGACGTCAAACGAGCAGATGTAGAATCATAGGAAGCTTTCAAACATGTAGCAATGCAGCTGCCATACGAGTGTGGGGTTAAATATAAAAGTTGGATTATGAATGCTATATAGGGGATTAGATTAGATGATCAAGGCATTGATTTAGACTTGTTTCTGGTCAATATACATTTTTACATTTGTGCTCTTAACTATTGTAGCTATTATTCTGTTAGAGCCAAAAGCTCCAAGGAATATATGTTTTCACACTTTTCTTTTGGTTTTTGGTTGATGTGGTAGCAGGATTTCAAAAAAAATTTAGGAAAGTCTGCAGAATGGACAAAACTCAACAGTCCACCATTGTTTTTGTTGTCATTAATGGTGGCGTTTTAAAAAGATGATGATGATCTGGAACGTGGTTTTGAAGTTTGTATTTTTATGCTCCCAAAACATGAAAGGCCAAATCTTTACAGTTTCATTAAAAAAAACAGTAGTCCTATAAAACAGACGAGAAACTTAAACTGTATGAACTTGCTTTAACTGAGTCAACAGAAAATGAGCCCGACTTGCTCAATGGAACAAACCCCTGGTCACAATGTTCCACAATGTCCTTATAGAGACCCCCTCCCCCCTCTTCTACAACACCTTTAAACAGTTAAACTAGTCGACTAGTTACTAGTTAAACTGGTCCTGGTTATTGTCTGGTTGTCCGGCTAACCAAGCATTGTGAAGTATTGAGCGGACATCTTTACAGAGACCTCTCTCCTCCAAGAAAATCTCAGTTCAAGCGGCATCACTTGACTTGTGGAGCCATGATTTGACCCAACAGAACTCAGGGTTCCCGCAGGACGAACGAGGAGGACTCCGTGTTTACATCATGGTGATCAAGTATAATTGATTGCGACCGTTTTCCATAAACTTGTAATGTGAAAATGAAGACAATGTTGTCACCATCTAATTGCTGCTGTATTAATTTACCCAGACACAAATTTATAAATGTACAGAGTTACTTTTACTCTGGATGTAAATGTACATTCATGACTTTTAAGTTATTTTCAGTTATTAAATGTTCTATTTCCCACATTTTACTTGTATTTTCTTTAACCTTTTTACATGTTGTGCACATGAAGAGGACTACAAACTTGCATTTTGTCGTGCACCCCAGAGTTGTACAAGGAAAAATAAATGACAGGTATAGCACATCTGTGAAGTGCTTTGTAAAGGGTTATATAGTTAAACATGTGTAGTCAAGCTGTTAGTCAGTTGGGTGGGCCGTATGGAACATCTTGTTGGAGTTTCAGATATGTTGCACCTTCAGAGCAGAAACACGGTCCACACATAAACACACAAACTCAGAACTGATGCAGATGCAGGCTTCTCATGCTGGACTTCATGTGTTCGACTGTGTTGTCTCAGCTTTAAGTGTCGTAACCTGGGGGCACTAGAGCATGGAAAGGAGAGAATGATGAAACCCTCACTATGAGTGGACTTCAGCTTCTATCAACTACAAAGATGTAGTTCCACCTGTGTGAATTCTTCCACAGATGCGTCTTGTTTGCTACTATCGTTACAGAAAGGCTCTGATTAGCTCTAGTCTCCCTGAGGACTTCATCTGCATCGACGTACTTGCATGGACCATGTTTCGGCCTTCCCACTATACAACACCATTTATTATAGTCCTTTCTTTTACTCTATCTGAAACACTGTTACTTGATTACAGTGCATTTACTCACCAAGAAGATTTTCTCAACATGTTTTGTGTAAAATAAAGTTAAGGCAAATTATTATTAATAGTCTGTGATTTTTACTTTCACAATGAGGACCAGATTTTTGAGCTGGCTCTGGATTTGATAGTTAAGTTTTCAAACCAAATAGACCTGTTTTAAGGTGGGGTCGAATGTCATGATCCTCCATTAACGATTACTAAAAGATTTAATTTATTACATATGTAATTGTTCAAGTGTTTATTTACTGGTCATGAAATGACTGGGGGACATAGTCATCTGTATTGTTGTCTATTACCCTTTTTTTTTTGTCTAGAGTGTATCTTGCAAACTTAACATTATAGCGTCTTTAAACCAAAAGCATAAATAAACGGTATTTTGTTGTGCATTTTAATTTTTTTAATATTATCTTTTGTGGTTTCCATGGAAATGAACCATGATGAGAAGTTTTGCCTTTTATATCTCGATTTCCTGCATTCGTCCTTCAGTTGAGCGATGATTTTGAGGTCACTGATGGTTGACCCTAATCGCCATAGCATACATCTAAAATAAAACGCTCAGCAGAGGAGTGAAAGCATCGTCATAAACAGATGCATTTGTTGTTTGTGCGTGATGCTTGTGGGGATTGAGGGGACAGGTGATCTCCAGATTAATCTGTTTGAATAACACTAAAGTATTATTGAACAAACAAATTGGTTTCATACAATAGAAGTGTTTGACTTATAGATGAAAAATTTCAGCTAGGCGTCAGGAAACAAGGCAATTTCATATTTTATTAAATAGTAATACAAAATAAAACATGAATATAATAAAACAACAGCCATATAGAAATACCAAACAGATATACAGCTCCAGGGGATAAGAACAAAGTTTTCACAATCTAATATAAACTGAAAACAGTGTAACTGAAAATATTTTTAAAAAAGAATTTAAGAAAAAAAAGGAAGTGAGGCAACTGTGGAAGCTTTTATTTTCAAACTTCATTCACTGATCAAATACAGTAAAATTCAATAGATACAAACATGAGCAATACAAACACCAAAAATGACAATTACAAATAATACAAAAGAATGAATTAAGGGGTACATATATATATTGAGATTAAAAATAGGTTGTTGATGTGTTATACATAGTCCTGGTAGCTTTGAGATTTAGGTTTAGGTTTAGATACATGATACATTTTACTGCAACTTTGAGTTACAAACACTATTAGAATGTCACTTTGAGAACATTAATTGGGAATTCATTTGGACTTACCATGGCAAATATCTTGTCAGCAATAAAGTTAGTGAAGTATATTTCAAAATGATACATGTTATCAATCCAACAAACTCTTCGTATTTTCTTTGTATTCTGTAGTACTAGTACAGAAATAATTCTGCATTTATCTTTCGGAAAAAAATGTGATAAATTCTTTTGAATTGATGTTGAATATTTGTATACATTATGTGAGACTGAGGATAATTTACACAATTTTGGGGAAAATTATATGGACAGAAGTTATGTTTTTATTTTCAACCTTCTTGTTTTATTAGGCAAGTTTAACATCCATAAATACGAATGATCTAAAGGAAACCCAAATATACAACAATTCAATCACGGCACGAAACATAACATCGAAACCCTGAAATACCTCTGTGCAGTACACTGAGCCTCAGTGCTTCTAGGAAAAATAAATCGATCTTGGATGCACGGATTCCATCTATAGTTCGATGTTTGATTTTAATAATTAGCGCATGCGTGCATCGGATCTTCCTTTCTGCAAGCTCCTCCGTCATGGCGCCTGTTGTAAGTACAGAAGCATGCGGATGAATCCACAAAACTTGTCGAATTTCCTCTGCGAAAGCGTAATAAACTGATCTTGTCGGACGGTCAATGTTGTTACAACAATCCTGGTTTAATGCTAGCTTTGACTCGGTGTGTTTTCATAACTATAAATGTAGCTGTGGATGAATGTGGCCTACACTTAGCTTAGGCTAACGTTAGCTCCGAAGTATCGGCAGTGACTTCCAAATCACCACGTTGTTGACCAGCGTAACTTTTCTGATTGCTGTTTGACCGTAGTGTATTTGAGCACGATGACAAATGTCTGACGATACGGAGGTACATTTCAGTCTCATATGTAATGGTCCTTTTCTTTTTGTTACGTCGACACTCATACTTTTGACGGAGTAAAATAGGAACCATTAGTGTTTCATTCTGTTGGCAATTCGTCTGTCGTGAAAAACAACAACCTAACACAATACACACTTAACTTCTATAAATCTACAGTCATTTATTCACAAAATACAGTGGTGTCACTGATGGATTTATAAGCAATTTATTGATATACTATCATGTCGTGTAAATGGCTGGTCTACGGCTGTGATAAGATAATTTTATGTTCCATGTTTTCGCCATTTGACAGTCCAATCTTTGCTTTTTTAGCAGAAGAAACAGAACGCCAGCAAAGGTGGTAAGAAGAAAAAACAGGTCCTGAAATTCACCCTGGACTGCACCCACCCCGTTGAAGATGGCATTATGGACGCTGCCAACTTTGTAAGTCCAGCACTAAATCTGTCTTATTTATCTACCATAAAGTAAATGCAATCAAACTTATAGTAAAAAAAACAACCAATGAATAATCTCCATGCAATACTATCAAAATTAAATCCTCACAAGCATACTCATGTTAATTATTTTACAGCGTAACAGTATTTGTAGTATAACATTTGTGCAGGATTACAGTGTGGATTTGTTCTGCATCACGGTAATGTCTACCTCGGATACAGTTATGCCATGGCGGAGGTTTGCCCTCCGAGTACTTTTTCTAGTAAATATACTGAAATAGGAGTTTTACTATCGACAAATTCTTTCGTTAGACTCTACATCCACAACTCAAACCAAATCACTCCCAACCGTCAGTTTCCCGGCATGGTTTTCTGTAGTCTTAAACTTTCCAAATGACAAGTTATGCTTGACGTCTAACGTGGCTTAAACTTTACTACTACGTGAGAATTTACAGCTTGAAATTTAGCCAATGCTGTGTTCAGGGTTTTAGGGTGGTGCAAAAAAACAACATTCAATACTAAAAAAAAATAGGCCAACACAGTTACATACTTAGGACATAACACTATAAACCCTATACTGCTGTTTTACATTAAAACAGTTTTTTCTAATGATACGCTGGCACCCCATTTTGGCACAAAAAACCCCATCTGAACTTACAAAACTGAATAAAGATGTTTGTAGCTTTGGGCCGCTGTGGCTGTACACATGAAGATGAGGTTGAGTTCTTATTCCTGACGCAGAAACGCTCTGGCTGCTGCAGAAAGAATCAATGGGCCTTTGAATTCAACAAATATAATATTTTTGTTTGAAAGAAAAATTTATTTCATTTTAAATAACTTTGCGGCCGGGGTTGTAGGCACAGTGTCAGTAAACAAGGGAATAGAACAAACTATGACCATGCACACACAGATACAGAGCTCGATCCGAGCGTGAGCCAAAATGAAATGGGTTCTTCCCTACCTCGTGCCGAGGCACTCCACAAAATATCTTGAGAATCAAAGAGATACCATACCTCTTTTGGAGGTACCCAACTTTTATAAACAATTGCATGTTAATTTTCGTTAATTGTTTGTTTATTGCAACAAATAAATGTCACAATAAATATTAATCCTTAGTACGCAGGATTAAAGATAATGTACATACGTGTTTCCAGGAGCAATTTCTTCAGGAACGTATCAAGGTGAACGGGAAAGCTGGCAACCTCGGTGGTGGTGTTGTCTCCATCGAGAGGAGCAAAAGCAAGATTGCAGTGTCTTCTGAGGTGCCCTTCTCCAAAAGGTATGAAAACCTGCTCATCCTCCTCACCTCTTTATATGATAACCTGTCTGTGGAAAAGGCACAACCATAAGTTTAAGACTCATTACGTCATCGTGGACGGATTCTAACTCACAAATAGTCCTGGGTTTGTTTCCCTGCAATAAGGTTGTCCCTCTGATAGGATTCCAGGATTTAGTTTTTGTTGCACTAATGTCAGAAAAACGTTCTATACTGAGATATGTTGTTGGAATAGCGTCTTCACTGCTTTCATGAGAATCTCAGGACATTCAGTTGACCATGCTGGTAGAGATGTTGACTGTTTGCTGGGAATATTCATAAAACAGATTACACAGACAACTCACCCAAAATATTCAAATGTCACAATACCATCAATGTCGATTAGATGGCTTTATTCAGGAAAATTCATGCAGATTTCTCCATTGATGTACGAGTTATCTCCAGCCTTAAGAACTACAGACAACAAACCCCCCAACAAACCTTCATGAGTAGTTCTCAAATACCCAGTAGCCGGTTGACTCCTGCGCCTTCATCTTCTCTCTTCATCCTAAGGACATCATAATATTAGATTTAGACTGTGGCAGGAGACACCGAGCAAAGAGTTGACAAAGCTGTGTCTGTCGTGTCAGTGCTGTCCGGGGCATAATGTCAACTTTTACTTGCAGTGGTGTGTTTAGTTAGGCATGCTTTTGCACATTACATCCACATCAAACTGCCATAAGATTAAAGCCCCCTGCCTGATTTTGTGATGGTGCCAAAACGGCTCTATGATGTCACTGTGTGTTCTGACATCTTTCTATCAGAACCAGCATGAACTTTTGCAGCAGTTCACGCTACAGTACCTCTTCTGTGGCATCTGAAAGAGGCTCTGTAGCGTGTCTATAAATATCACTCATACGGGGCTCGGCGCATGCGAGGCATCAGTTGCACTATAACCATAGAGCGTGACATTACATGCAATTTCTGATACGAGGTTGTTGAACATATGTTTTATGTTGTCATATGTTTTTATGTTTTTTTTAATCTTTTTAGAACATTAGTTGTATAATTAAACTCAGTGAACTCTGCTCACAGTGGATCTTCTGAACGCTCAGTCAAATACTGACAGATTTCAACCACTAGACTGTGAGAAGACCTGTAGGCAACACAATTAGTTGTGGAAACTCCTGAAGGCCTGCTGCTAGTCGCACACGTGGACAAATGTTAGTGAAGATATCCTTCAATGCAGACCATGAATTTTCCAATTTAAAGGATATCAAGTCCTTAGTGTTGAAGATTGTGGTAGAATGCACAATTGCAGAGATGAAGATGATGGGATGATTCTACGCCTGTTTTCCGGTTTATTGCTTTCGCTATTTCCGGTTTACAGAGAACATAGAACAGTTATGTTCTTAACGAGTACATAGAACATGTCTATGAGGTCTAAGGAAAACATAGACCTGCTACCCTGGTTGGAACTTTAGGAAAGTGCTCCAGAGTTTGTGGACCAATTCTACTGTGAGCCTGAGTTGCCTGACTTCTGTAACATGAGGTCACGTTGATCAAAACTCACAAACTACTGACACAGCAGCAACACAGAGACGCACATTGAATAAGAACATGGGACAGTTTGTAGTTTTAGATGCTTGATGGAGTCTAGATTTGATGGTTGACATTTGCATAATGAAATCATATTAATGCTGCACCTAAGCATAGTTTTTTGCTTTATCGTAAAGTAAAGGTAGTGGAAATTACAAATTAAGATATAGAAGTGGGTCAATTGGGATGCACCAGATCCACCATGGATCTGCTCTTTCTACCCATCATCCCCTGCCCATTTTAAACCCATTTTTATACAACGTTGACAGTTTTCTAGAGTGCAGATCCAGTCACATGTTCTTCAGTGGAGCCCCGAGTACTGTAGATCCATGTGAGGAGTCCACTTACGTCTGTCGTTCACTGTGAGTGAGCAGGTTCCACGTCGATGTTTCTATGTAGCAGCACACTGATGCGTTCGGTTTGCTGTTGCATGAGTTTGATTACAGAACTCCTTCAGTGAATTTTTACGACAGGAATGAATTGTCTGATTACAAATATGTCTGCAACTTCAGCAACATAGACATGATTACAAATATGTCTGCAACTTCAGCAACATAGACATCTTCACGTGTATTTATCAACACGTAGCACTGTTATGATATAATTATTCAGAGTACTGGTCAGGACCAGAGATTCTTACTGTCGCAGACTTCAGTCATATGACGGACCATTAAGTAGCAAATAAGACTTTACATGTTTACACATCCGCCCTGGAGTCCTAACTATGCACATGGGTCACACAAGACTTTTTTCCCTTCATGTGACACTAGGGGGCGCTCTGGACTAACGTGATGTTTAAGATGATTGTATTAATTTGGCATTGTCTTGTGGTGTTGCTACTGTAGCAAAACATTGCTTGCAATCCCAATATTTTAGATTTTCATGATCTCTGAATTCTAAAACACGTTTTTTTGGTAGAAGCAACGAGTATTTGGGCTTCATCTTGTTCTAACAAGCATCAAAGGTGGTTTCCTCCTGGATCCATTCTGTCTTTTTTCATCTGTAGTTATCTCTCACACTGGTAGACAGCTTTTCCCCTGGCAAGTTCACTAGTTTCTCTCTGTACCTTTGACTGCTGCTTTGATTTTGTTATGATTAATTGTCCAGCCGGAGTAATGGAGTTAAACATTTCTGTGGCACGTGATTATACCAATTTTTATTTTCATTTCCTCCATGTCTTTTTATTTTGTGAAATTCTAAAGGCACATGGTGAAAACATGGTTTTTACACACATCCATTTTTTTTCAGGTACCTGAAGTATCTGACAAAAAAGTACCTGAAGAAAAACAATCTGCGTGACTGGCTGCGTGTTGTGGCTAACACAAAGGAAAGTTACGAGCTCCGCTACTTCCAGATCAACCAAGATGAAGAGGAGGAAGAGGATGAGGATTAAGTTCCACATTTTGTACATTTAAATAAATGTTGTTTACAGTACAGAAGATTGTTTGTGGCGTTTTCTCTTGACTCCTACTGATGTGTTGCTCAGTGGCATTGCCAACTAGATAACTGCTGATTGGACAAGTAACAAGAGTTGGAGCTTGCAGCAGATGAGGAGCTTTAGCATAACTGACCGATCCATAATGCAAATATTTTAATGGTTTGAATGGAGAGGATTGTAAATCTGGCTGTAGTCTACATTTTATAACTCAGGGGAAAAAAATCTTGCCGTTCGGCTGTGGATGGCAGCAATGATTTAAATTGGGAAAACTCATGTCACATTTTTTTTCCCCCAAAGCTTAATTTAAAATTTTTGACCACAGCACGACAACTTTCTAAACACAACAGCAAAACACTGCAGAGGGGCCTTCTGACAATTAGAGGCATGTTTTTACTTTTTACTTAAAAATAACTTTTTTCTGACATGATGGAACGACTTCAATAACTCCTTTATGAAAAAATCGATGGTAAAAGATCCTCAATCTGTTTATTACCAAGGAGAACATTTGCACAGGTGTTATACTCAGCATGGTTACTCTAGAAGACGTCTGGGCCCCGTGCCAGTCGCATGTTTCGTGGGAAATATCACGTCAGTAGCCCTCTGGAGGTCTTTTTGTAGAGACTTGGCTGTGTTCCTCCTGTTCCTCTTCTCACTGAGGAGCAGATATCGTTCCTGCTGTTGGGCTGATGACTCAATGTCGGATGGTAGACGCTGGGAAGACCACATTAAGGTTTGGGGTGGATCTTGACAAAGGAAGTAATGGATTCGTGAATACGGTTTACTTTGACTCCGATTAAGGCACAAGCCTGATATTAAATGGAAAGCCTTTAATCTGATTGTTTAACATCTTGAATTTCCAAAACATGAAATGGCGGCAGCAGCAAGAAAGCCTAAAGGATCCATCAGACCAGGGAAACCTTGATCCTGTTACAGACCTGCTGTGAAGAATCAGCCAGTGGTTTTAGGATTTAAAAGCACGTGTATTGAAATATTTCTAATACCCAAATGGTAAGAATTTTCTTTGGCTAATCAGGTTTTAGTCGTTCATTATCCGCCACCGCTTATCCCCTTCAGGGTCGCAGGGGCTGGAGCCTATCCCAGCTGACTCGGGGCAGGAGAGGGGTACACCCTGGATGAGTTGCGTTGATCACAGGACTCTGCTCATGTATCTCTCTGAGGTGGAGCTGAGCTGATTAAAAGATCAGGAGCACATGGGCCCATTTCTCCACAGGATACAAAAGTCTTCAGCTTCCAGACCTTCAAGCTCTTCCATCACCCTCTCCATTACTTTTTTTTCACACAGAACCCACACTACACGAAGTCCACACATCCACATCCCATAGGTTTTGATAAATATCTTTATTCACACCAACGTATTTGTTTTGTCATGACATAATGGTTTAATCGATATATATCATTGATCCGTGCGATGCTCACCATTGTGCTTGTGTGAACTTATGTGTGTATGGGGGCTTGGTTAACCCTCTTCTACGTTCCATAAAATTTCCCTACTGTGAAAGTAAAACCTGGTAATAATTGGGATTAACCACTAGAAATAATGTTCAGTTTCATCTATCAACAGAATGAACATGATTTCCCTGAAAATCCCCCGATCCCATGTGTTGTACAAGCGATCCCCTTGATTGAACTCTAATGTGAAGTTGTTTTTCAGAAGAATGCTGATCCAGTTCTTCCTTTCAATAAGTTCTATGTGGGTATAAAATTAGAAAGTGATTCATGAAATCGTTCTGGACTTTTCAGGTTAACTCTAGCGGTGAGTATTGCATAATATATCCTACTTTCTTTTGATACGATTGAGACAATAAGAGCTTCTGAGTTAGGACTACAGTGACAACCCAAGTCCCGCCTTCTATGCTCAGTAAGATACTGTTGGACAAAAATGTATGTCTGTTGGACAAACATTTATGTCAGTAGTGCGCTAAGCTTCCCACACCACCTGTTTCTAAACAAACTACCAAACTACTTGGAAGCAGACAGGAAACAAATTCACATGAATCTTTATTCAACCATTTCAAAGAAAATAAAAGTAACCCAGAGAAATTTCACCGTAAAAATAATGCAGTACAAGTCATGAGAAAAACCTCTCCCCTGTTTTTAGAAAGGACATGCCTTTGATTCCAGCACATCTAAATACAAGGAAACAGTTGAGAGAAATCTCTACGAGTGCTGGAGTAGTTAATATTATTCAAATCAAGAAAGACATGAGCTATCAAACACAGTGGTCTTAAAGGAGCGAGGTATGTACCCTTGATCAACCACTGAATAAGACAAAAGGAATGTAACATTGAGTGGAGTGCACTAACTTTGAACACGGAGTTCAAAATCCTGAATGTAATCTGTGGCAGTTACGCACACATGCTCACACTGCCATGTACACAAAATCAAACTGGTCAGCCCATCCTCCAAACAAGAAAAACAACACTTCCATATCCTGAACATACACATAGAAAAAGGCACAGGAATGGAGTATTGGTCTTTGAAAGTCCCTCAGTAGGAAAAAAACTGAGGGCTCTGCCGTAGCACCCGTAAATGTGACAACCTTAACATCTCAAATACTGCAACAAAGAAAAACAGAACATGACACATGAAAATCAAAATTTGGCTTGTATTACAAAATAGAAAAGGGTTTTGGGGGAGCAGAACTCTGCCTGCTAAGAAGTGCTGAGAGCAAACTGTTGCAGGTTCGCTTGAGGTGAGAAGTGAAGATATGACGGTTCGTTTGCGAGAGCTGGAGGATCCAGAGGAACAGACAATATCCACTCCCATTCCCTCCCATTTCACTGTCCAAATTGATGTACGGCCGGTTTGCTGGTGGTTAAGATGTGTGGGTATCCTTTTGAGCATCTCCCCTCTAAACTCTGCTGTGCCTCTGGTGTAGAGGCCCGTTTAGATTGTTCGGGGGTTGTATTCAGGCAGCTTTTTCAGTTTCTCCTGATCCTGCTCAGTGTCCTGCCTGGCGATAACCAGGGAGTGGGCGTAACCCATCACAACCTGCAAAAACAAAACGTGACAATCAGTGATTTGCTGAGTAAGCAACAATTTAAAAAGGCCAATCTATTTCTCTTGAACTCAAAACATATTGAATTACAGATTCTTTTTTTGGCCTTTTCGCCATATCTGCCACGCCTCTATTCAAAAGTACTCTTTAACATTTCATCCAACGAAGGGTACTAATGGTTAAATGGTTTGTTTCGTCAGCAAAGTCACTTGGTCTACATCACTGTCTACATGTTTATATAGTTCTGATCTGTTGCAGTGACTCCATTCAATGGCTGCATCCATCAAATACTGTCTTTGGGGCCCCTACCCAAATAATCATTTTATACCGATCACTTCATTTCTTCCACTAAAGCATGTGACAGACACCCCTCTGCAGCTGAAGAATGAAAGTTAAGCATTATTGTTTCGTACAATAATGGGACCCGTCCACAATTTCGATATTTATTTACCTGCTCCATGTAGACGCCATCCAAGGTCCTGACCTCCTGGGCGGTGGTAGAGGATTTGGGTTTGTTGTCTCCATATCCCTGAAGAAAAAAGGACAAATTGTAATCTGCAGAGCAAGAACTGTGACAACAAGGTTTCCTGACACCTACTGCAGTGTGGAGAACACACTTTTTTTCTGCTAACTTCTTTGCTTGTCAAAGCTACAGGAGGTAAAGTGTTTCTATGTCGGTGGGACCTCATCTGGGAAGTAAGGTTACTTCTGAATGCCTCATCACTGCTTGTATCTACCCAAACTCCTTATAAGTAGAGGGCCGCCTCGTGACGTCGCATCTGAGAATTTGGCTTGGCTGTCGTGTTGAAGTACTTTACAGTGAAGAGATGAACACACACATGCATAAAAGTTTTGTGAAGAACTACAAATGAATCAAGCTGAATGGCGGCGGTAGTGGATGTACTTACTGTTGTGTCCATCATGTGCAGAGAATGATGAACGACTTCTAGTGATGGATCATTTTACTTTTATACTAGAGACAGAGGTATTTGTAGTATTTTAATTGTTTTTAGGCTAGCCTTGGCTTTGATGTTATGTTTCACTTCCTGTATTGCTAGGGTCCACTTGACTGAGTTTCTCATCTCAGTGTTTCTGAAGGACGGCCAGTGTAAACAGTGCATCCAGTAATAATCAAGATATTGCTGAATATCAGGTCTTACCAACTCTCCAAATGTGGGTGAAGGTCCCCAGCTGATTGTACTCTCATCTGCAGCAACAATGACACTGCTCTTCCTGTTAAAAACAAACAATAAAAACATTTAAATACAACACCTACTACTTATTTGTCAGGTGCAAATCCCAGCAAGGACTTACTCGCACATTCCCTCACATTCTAACTTTTATTAATTCATTTTTTAATTAACTGAGAGCAAGGCGTGTACATAAGACTGCTTCAATAAAATACCGAAACATGGTTTAACTAATTCTTGATTGACATTCAAAAAATTTTCTTTTCTGGAGCTCAGGATGAAAAAGTAGCAGGAATGTTCCAATTGGAATATTTCTCAACAGTTAGGATGTACCAACATGGGGTACACCTTTTATTTTTGTCTCCCTTCCACTACTTGAAGGGAGGGAGAAAATATTTATGGGTCAACATCCCAGACTTCAACAAACATCAGAATCACAGAACAGGAATCCCTGTCCACTCCCAATTGTCAAACTTCAATAAGAGTTGATTTGAGCAGGGAAGGGCTGATAAACCTTATGATGGGAATTAAAGCTGAAAGCCATTACATCCTTTCTAAAAGAAGAACAGGTGTTAGTGGCTTTCTCCTCCATCAAGGGTGGTGTTTATTAATCACATTACTCTAAAAAGTTCTGAACATATTTCTGAGATTTTGGGAAGGGGTGGATCATGGACCAAGGAAGATTTTGTTCAATTTTGAGGTGGATCTGGGTACAGATGTTCTGGTAAAACATCTGATCTGCAGCAGTTAGTACAAAAAAAGTTTGTTTAGCCAAGGCACAAGAGACAAAAGAAAATACTTTATTTTAAGAGAAAATACTTTATTTTAAGAAATATACCATCAGAAAAAACACAAGTGAATTTGAGAACATGTGAGCAGCTTCATAGAAACCTGCTCAAATAAACACAAAACAACCAAACACATAAACAACCTACAAGTATAGAAAGACAAAAAACGTTTCCAGAGGACACTAGTCCTGAATATAACTTGAACCACTGCCGTTGCAGTTTGTCACTGAGGAAGAATTTAAGTATGTATCACTCACCCACATGACAGACTGCGGATCTTCCAGCCACACAGATCCTGCACAGCTTTGGGATACATGGTTGACTCTCTGGAAGTGTTTGTCACTCCCCAGAAAAACAAGCCTCCTACAAAAGCACAACACTAATGAGACATCTCCCACAAAAGCAGACAAACAGCATCGTTTACAGTAGATATTAGAGTGAGCCGACGTCAGCAAAAGGTAATGTGTGATTATGACACAATGCAACTGAACCCGTGAGTAAGAGCAGTGACCAGAACTAATGATGGCTTCTCTTCTTACCAGTCTCATTGACAGCGAAGGAACACTGGTAGCCTGTGCAGATCTGACTGGCACCGCGTCCAGGAAAATCAAACAGTTTGACCAGACGGGGAACCATCTCGTCTTTCTGCTCAGTGTGACCCAGACGCCCGTAACCACCAAAACCCCAGCTGAACACTCGCTTTTGAGAGTCCAGGACCAGCTGCACACACACACAAACAAAAAAACACAAGTTAAAATGTCGATCTGGAAGGACATACGAGTATTTGTTAGAACCATCACTAGACTCTACTGCTGACTGAATTACAGCGGTATTTCATAACTCATATGAAATTTCCTCTGTCATTTCCTGAGCAGACTCCACAGATATACTGTAACAACATCCTCATTGGCTGCTGTTGTTTATGGAAGTTGAGCATCAATACAATCCTCATACTGGTCCACCATTTTATATAATTTTCTGCTTCTTTTGCTCTATATTTTAAGCGTATCCCATACAGTCAACTTTTGTTGCATATTAGTACTCTGAGCTCCACAACAATATGACAAAATTGAATGAAGCGCGATGTGTTGTTGGTTCTATAGCAATTTCATATTCTTGTTGTATTTTGCATATATTTTGTTGGTCTTATGGAATGATGACATGACTTATCTCTGTGATGAGTAGAAAATAATAAAAATTGTGTGATTCTCATTTCATCAAGAACTACACAGCCCTACTATCTACCAGAGAGCTCTGAGGAGAATCTCATCAGGCTGTGAGTTGAAGGTCAAGCACAACTGCTTAATGCAGCGAGACAATGATCCTAAGCAGAAGGAGGAAGTCCACCTCTAAATACTCGAGTTTGGAGCTTTGGGTAATTTCTCAACACTGATGTTTAGAAATGCTGTTGTCTCATTTCGATTTGGTTCAAATGTTCTCACTGTGTGGTTAGCTCCGCAAGCGACATCTCGAACCACCACATTGGGCACAGGCATGACCTGGCCATCCTTGGACTTCTCAATAAAGATGGCGACACGGCGAGGGATGAGCTCGCAGTCAAACTCGATGCGCTGGGCACGAGCTATGAACTTTCCATCACTGTTGTGACCTAAAGGGAGACAGATACAAAAATAAAGCAGAAATTAAGATTAACCTAAACTATTTGAGTCACCCTATATTTTTTAAGGGTGACAAAAATGATATTCTATTTAAAAATTGTATTAATCAATCAGTAATTATATTTTTTACTTCATGATACTCCTTCAGTTGTCCCACTGGCGGGAAATTTCAAATTAAAATATTTTAGGTCAAGCACTGTGTCAAAGACTGAAACTTTAAAATTTTAAAAGGGAGTGAGATTATTTAAAATCGTTGACCGTCAATAGATACTGGGGATAAAATTGATAGCTCCTGAAAATTGACATCAAAACACCAATCCATAAATCAGGTTATTGCAGTAAGGAATATACTAAACAAACCAACATTCCAAAAATTGGGAACGAGTCGTAGCAATGTCTATAATGACATGTCAATGTCTGATTATACAGGCATTACATTTGTCTGCCACTGTTGCACCGACAACACCCTGCCATTACTTTTTGACAACATCTATGTTCACTGGCCTGTCTGCGTGCGCATAGAGCCGCTGTACACATGCAAATGTTCATCAATTGATTGTAGCAGCTGGTAAAGGCGTAAAAAAACAACACGATTGACAGAAAATTCAATTTATGTAATGTAATAAAGCTTGAGGGCTTCCAAGTGGATTAATTAGACTGAAGAAGCAATAAATCACGAGGGTGATGCAAATTGGCTTTAAAATATAAGAGAAACTTGGGTAAAACTGGGGTCTTTGCAGGTTTACATTTAAAAGTTGCCGGTGATACATTTGTAATAGGTAACTTTCTACAGCTGATGGCATTGTCAAACATCATACTCCAACATTTTCCTATTTGTCTGACTGATCACAGAGTTCCTCTAACACATTTTAAACAAAGGTGTGTTTGCACATTGTTAGCATACCCAGCTGTCCATACTCGGGGCAGCCAAAGGAGTACAGGTTTCCTTTGCAGTCGACCACCATGCTGAATTCTGCACCGCAAGCCACCTTCACCAGGGGCTGGCCATTGTATGAAATCTAGAGAGAGAGACAAAGTAGACTATGAATAAAGTACTCCCATGCTTAATATGAAGATTCTGAAAGATCACAAAGATCTCCTTTGATCCACAAACACAAGAACCAGACCAGAACTGAGCCATGACACAAGTTTCGTCTCGTGGAGAAGAGAAAAGTAGTTGGCTGAGAGCATGTTCACACTGAGCACATGTGACAGATTTAAGAGTCCGGAGACGCCGTAGCCAGGGTTATGCTGCCTGTAGCATCATCCAGCATGAACTGTTTGGCCATGGGTCAGTCATGCGGTGGGCATATCTTTGAAGGGTCGCACTTCTCACCAAGGATACCCTGACTGCTTTCAGGTACCAGGATCAAATCCTCAGATCTTACTCTGATGCAGTGGGTCCTCAGTTCCTCCTGGTGTAGAATAATGCCCAGCCTCACGTGGCAAGAGATTTTAGGCAGTTACTGGATGACGAAGGTGAAGTTGTGTATCTGTGCATCCAACACCACCAAGAGGTGCCACAGAAAGCCCAGTAGCTCACTGTTGCCCTGTTCCAGATCTGGGATGAGATCCAACAGGTTCCCTTCAGCCATGTCATCAGGAGCAAGCCCAGACATTGTTGGGAGTGCATACAGGTTATGTTGGGCCCAAACACACTACTGACCTACATTATGAGTTGTCTTGTTGAAATTTATTCAAGTTAGATCAGCCTGTGATTTCAGTTTTTCACTTGGATTAAGCAGTGGGATCCCCGATGTGGGATCAGTTTCTGTTTACCGATCCCACATTAATTTGTTTTAATACAGTGCATGTCAATACATACTCTGAACCTTTCATTCCTCAAGATCGGATTTGTTATTTAACTGTGGCCTTCATTTTGTGAAGTGTATCAATTATCAAAAAGTTTTTGGGTACTATATTTTTTTCATCGATAAAAGGGGCACCTAACAATTAATCTTTGTTTGTTTTGTTAATTATGAAACCTTTGGACCACAAACCTTGGAGTATATTGGCTGCAGCAGCATAAGATCAAAGTATGTCACTCCTATCTGCTATAAACAGGCAATTGACATTGGCTCTCCAAAACAGAAGATACGAAAAAAGAAACCAAGCCGTGTGTGAAATTCTGATATTCATATGGTAAGTTTGGGTGTTACAAACACATGAATAGATAATTGCGGTCTGAATCAGCTAGCAGCAATATGTACCGCTTGTTACATATTGCTCATCTGTCCCTACATTGGGAGCTAGAACAGTCTTTGCTTACCGGTGCTGGACTAAGGACCGCATCAGTCTGGCTGCCTTGGCCGAGTTGTCCCAGCTTATTCTCACCAAAAGAGTATGCAGTGCCATCCTCTGAAAAGAACAACAGACATCAGCAAACACAGCAGCATGTACCGCGGTGTTCTGCCCACAAGGGTTTATAATACTACGATTGGATGCTAACCCTCACTGGCAGATCTAAATCCTTGTCTTAAGCATGTGGGTAAAAGTCAACAGTATCCCCCAATTACAAGAAACTGCCTCTTTCTTCGACTCAAAAAACTAAGATTCCATATTGTATTTCAATTATTAAAGGACCTCACTTGCTGAAATCACCTGCTGTTGTGTTTGGCGGGAATGAAAACAGACATACCTGATGATACAACTTAAAATATGGCTCAACCTACCTGTGAGGGCCAAGGTGTGATTGCGTCCACAGGCTGCAGCAACAATCACATGATCTGCTAGTGCCTCAATCAGCTTAGGAGCCTCCAAACGCTTGTTGTCCCCATGACCCAGCTGTCCTTTCTCATTACGACCTGATAAAGCCAAAAACCCAAGAGCTTAACAAACTCCTGCAAATCAGTCCCTTCCACTTTCTCATCAATGCTGTATTTCTGGATATAGATTCATAACCCTTGAGGATTATGACTAACACAATTTACCAGCAAAATGATTTTACCTGAAAGAAGTAAGTCACTTACCCCAGCTCCACAGCTTGCCCTCTGTGGTCATGAGAAGACTGTGTGCAGCACAGGGGCCAGCCACCACACAGCTGACGGGCACATCATTCAGACAGCCGTAACGATGAGGACCCCACAGATTCTGGCCCAGGTTACGGAAAGCAGCTGGAAACACACATACTAGATGTCGGATCTTGTTTTTTTTTTATTCAAACATCATCTCTCGAAACTTATATAAAAGAATAACAGTTAAGACGTAAAATGTAATCCAATTAATAAAAGACAAATCACAGCTGTAAAATAACCAGTGTATCGGACAATCTAATACTGATCATATTGAATTCTTTAATCTAATTTCATACCAATTATAAGTGGTTCTTTTTGCAATTTTGCACACGGTATTTGTGCAATCACATTTCTCGCAATACCGTATACAAAAATACAAAATAAACATGATTATAATAACAAAGTAACAGTCTAATATCAGCTGCATGGATACAGTTGGCTTCTGTATTCACCCATTGTTATAAAAGGCTAAGTAGTGGCTTTGTGTGTAGACCTAAAACAATAGACCAGCGACTAAATGAAAGAGTGGATGTACTGACGTCAGTTACCTGATCTATGGACATAATATAAACAGTAACATACAAAAGTTGGATAAAAACCTTGACTGGTATATGCAATACTTTCTCTCCAATTATGGAAAACAAACATCTACAATGTTAGTTAATGTTACTGCCTGTTTTTCATCTGTCTATGTTTCACATGCGGTCTATTACGCCATCTTTGATGGTAAATGGTATTAGTTCCCAATAAACAGTAATACGCTAGTTTTTCAAGGAGGGCTGGTGTATTTCAAATACACATCATGCAGAAATAATATCAGTCTGTTGCAAGATTAAACTATCTATTTTATGAATGGGTTTTACCAAATCTAATAAAAAAGTTGACAATCTCCTTACTCCTTTCATCTATTTGCAGAGTTTTACATTTTTATGCACATTTTAAATTATGTAATTTTTCTGTCTCTAATGGATGACTGGGCTATGCCATACCCAAATCGGCACAAACGGTTCTCTTTAAAGGAGTATATTTGGATACGATCTATTTTTTCCTTCTTTTCTTTTTTAAATATTTCATAAATCTTCAATACATATTGATATAAAAGTGAAAAACATGGGAGCAAAAACAGATGTGTTCAAATTATTTATGTTTGGCAAGTGCAAAACTTGAATTATACTGACACTACACCTAAGACAGCAGCAGAGACCGTAGACACAAAGTAATTCTGTTAGCCCTTCAAGTTTGTTTGGAATCCTATTCCAAACACGCAGACCTATTCAGTGGCTTGTTTTAGCACAGCGACCAAACACATTGACGGTATGCGGGCGCTTGCATACAACCAACATGTAAAGCTTATGATCAAGACAATTGTCATACTGACAAAAGGTGCACTCGCTAGACCCATCATTTTAAATTTCAGTTTAAGGGAAATATACAGTATGTGAATTGTCTGAAAGCATTTTCACTGCTCTAGCTTGCGCAGTCCCTTGATTTCCAAGAGGGTTTTGTCAATGCAGCTGCTCCTGCTGACATTCCCAACCCCCATACAATCTCAACAAAGCAGATTTATCAGTGTGCACCATAATCGTGAGGCAAGGATTGATAGAAGGCTGTGCACAGCCTACCCCAGGCATCAGTGTGCCAGCTGCAGGGGGCACCAAAGAACAAGCATACATATGAATAGAAATTACTGTCACACTAAATTAATGCAATCCTGCAAGCTTTAACACATATAGCCTATGCATTCCAAACAAAGAGACAGATGGATGCCCAACATGCAATCATTCTATTCTCTGTTGCAGACAGATTAGAAAACCTGCTCAAACATTCAATGATTATTTCTGGCTGTCATCCCAGTCGAGTAGGTTGAGGAAAATACACAAAATCAAAAGAACACATTTTGTCCAATAAGGTAGTACAGAAATTACCAAAAATTTGGGCCATTGCCATCAATAGACTGCAATACCACTCTCATGTGAAGACTACCACTGGGTTGAGATAATTACAATCTACACAATACATTTGAACTCAAGAGATTTCAGACGTGCCAAGTAAGGAAAACATCCCCAATGTTGTTGACAAGTCTGAAATCGAGCCTGCGATTAGTCTGCAGATACAGTAAAAGGTATCCAGGACAGTCAACATCAGTTGTTCACTACATACTCTCAATATAATTGTTCCAAGATAATTTTCTATGCACAAATTTGATGTTCCTTTAAAATAATGCAAAAGGCAACATTTCTGAATCCCACTTCCTTAATCTCAGGTTCACCAATATTGACCAAGAAAGTTTTGTTAGACTTTAGAGTTTTTTAGCATATGTGCAAAATGGTCATCCTTTGGCGTCATATAATGGCAAATGTGTTTAAAATAATCATTACTATTGTCACTTCATTCAGTATTTTTTATTCAAATGTTTCAGCTCACAGATAATAGTTCCATTCCAGAACAAACTAAGATATTTGATATAAAAACTCTACCTTGTTGTTTTGGCACCTCCTTTCTTCCAATCAAATCCCAGTTGGTTGCTCCAAAAATGAGCAGCTGGCCTTTTACCTTTGGGCAATCAAGTTTCTGTAGAAGGAATAGAATGAGGTCAAAGTCAAAAAAAGAAGAAGCTTGTGTTGCCTGAACGCTGAAAGAAAATCATTACAACAAATGTGGGCAATCATCCTCTGCCATCTGGTTAAAATAATATTTTGAAAAAAATTTATTTTCTAAATTAGCATGAGGATATTTAGTGTTTAAATAAATAACTGGCTGCAATCCATCCTTTTAAACACTTTAGACCTGGAGATTCTGTAGGACACTTTAAATCAACAGAAAAAAACAATCCAGCAGAGAATGTTTCCATTAAAAAGAAAGCAGATAAAAGAAATGTCAAGTGTTCCACACCAGGGTCGCACTGTTGCAATGTACAATACAATAAAAAATTACAAATATAGGTCCAGAAAAAAAAATTGCTGACTTGCTGAGTGACTTATCTAAAATTACAAACACAAAATTCTAACACATAATTGACATTTTTCTTAAAAACACAAGACTGTTTTTCATCAAACCCACTATTTTCTCTTTGACGTCATCTGCCACAGTAACAGGTTGAAGACCAGACTTTGCAGAAGACTTGCCGAGTTTCTTGTCATTCTCCTGTTCATAGTCAAATTCATCATCGCTACTGAAGTCCCGCTCCTTCTTTTTGCTGCCGGCTCTCTTCCTTTTCACCCCACCATTCTTTGAGACATCTGTCACCTTGCTACGAGGCATTTTTCAATCAGAAGCTGTTTTGTAGAGGAGAGGCAGTGATTAGCTTATTCAAGGTGAAACACTAATATGAAATTGAAGCTATGTTCACATTCGTTGCCTCATTGTACTATTCAGATTTTTTGCTCCGATAAAATTTTGTCATCTTAAAGATTGACACTCATAACTCATTATGTGACTTTTATCTAACTCTAATGTGAACACACGTGTTACCCAAATGCATGCACATATCAATCTGTTTTGGCATGTATGAAGACTAAACTCAAACTGAAATACATGGGTATGCATGAGGTATTTGTTCTGGATAATGGGTCACAAGCATTCTGTTATCAGCTGATGATACCCATAGTTGCTATCATCTCCCCTCACTGGTCGTTTTGTGTCATAGCACTGTTGGCGTTGGCTAAATACGAGCTTGACTTTAAGTGCAAGTATATGTGAAAAACACAACATGAATTCCCATCTGAAAATTTCATTTATCCAATCTAGAAACACATTATAAAAGCGACTCAAATCTTAATTGAAAAGATTTGATAGTGGTATTCATAGATGCCTAATTAGATTTTAGTCACAATGAGGTAAAAAATAAATCTGAATTGAGTCACATTGATCACATTACAGTCCTGAAATATGATCATAGCCTTAGACTGTAGGTGTACTTGATTCGAAACAATTTAAAGCTATATTAATCTAATGATGTACTGAATGACAGTAACCACGAAAGCTTAAGTCCTGCTATTAACAAAAAGGATGAATTGCATTAAAAATATAGTATAAACAAAGAAAAACACATATCTATATATAGCACATGTGTAAATAAGACTATGTCCGAAAACAAAAAGGCAGGATTGCTTAAGTTTAAAGAATAGCACAACACAGTGAGACAATGACGAGGACAAAATGTTTTGTTAGCCACAATGAAAAAGTCAGGCGCGATGAGAAATACACAATACCAAGAACGTTACCCGAACGCATCAAAAATAAATAAAGAAAAACTTTTTTCACTTATGAAACAGATGCGGGTAAACGGACATTAGTAAAGCAATAGCCATCTTATTCGTTTGCTTCTAGTTGAATTAACATTTCCGACTTTAAAAAGGGAATTAATCGTACTTAAAAGCTTGTAAACACCGACATCGAAGCTTCTACCGCCTACAGTACTATAGCGATCCATCTTTTTTGGCTGACGTGGGGGGGATCAACTAACGTGATAAAGTAACGTTGGCCTCCTCACATCTTTGTTAAAATCAAGCACGTAAACTACAAACTATGGCATGTTTCCAAAAGGAAAAAACTCACCTGTTTCAACAATATCAAGTGGAAATTAAAGCCATAAACCAAATCAAACGTGCGAGTAAACCGTGTACATATGTGCGTCTGGTAGCTAGCAGTTAGCTTCATTAGTTAGCTGCTAGGCACCATTAGCTTTAGTATCGTGAAGCCAGCATCTAGCTTCAATGGGCTAAGCTGCTAGCTGCATTAGGCTATGTAGCTAGCCGACAGCAGCTAGCTTCGTTAGGCTAACCAGCTAGCCGTTCGCTCTTTGTTCACGGAATGGTTCGGCGGTGAACTAGCTGACGCGCTATCGCCAAACTCCCAAAGTCATAGTTAGCCAGTATTTTTACTCAAACGAGATACAAAAAGTGACTGTGCTGCATAGACACGCTAAAATACTCAACGAATACCTTGGCTGGAATAAGTTTTACATTTTTTGTAAAATTCATCAAATAGCTCAGTGTCCATAACGCTAACATTACATTGCTACTGTATGCTAACGGGAACTCTAAATAAAGACACGGTCGGGAACGTAACATGAAATGATGCTACAACACCAACTTGTCCAAAATTTTCCCCTCAATAGACACGTTTTCTGTTTAGCATATGTGTTGTCAAATAATTAGTTTTTTTCCGGAACGCTATTATTAGTTTTTTCGGCAAAGCTCTCAATAAATAAATGTACCGGTGATTTCCTGATTCAGTAGCTCTCTGTCCGTCTCCGGTTTGATTGATATGAACAAAAGAAGCTGCAGTCTGCCTCACACCACGTGGTTTGCATTAACTATTCATACAGGAAACCGAGGATTCATGTAGTCGGCTGGAGACATGTCTCAGTACTGTGACGCCAAACCAGAGCGCTGAAGTAAAAAAAAAAAAAAACTGTTAAAAACTCCAACTCACTTGAGACTGACGACCACGGCCCCCTGACGTATTTGCATGTCTGAAATGTTGTATTAGCCCTGAAGAAAACTTCTACAATTAGATCAGAAACAATCGTAACTTGCAATGACGAAGCAATTCAACAACAAACACTCCTTTTCTTGACCATGAGTAATACGACTGTGACGAAGTTAATCAAAATTCCGCTTTATATGCATTTTGTATTAATTTTGTTTTGCAAACACGTGTGGTTATTGTTCATTTTGTTTATTTCGTTTGGGAAAATGTTGGTGTCAAATCTATTATTAATGCAAACCTTGGTCCATTTACTGTGTTTGTTTGCCGAACAGGTATATTGATATACACTACTCAAAAAAGTTAAGGGAACACTTAATCAACACAGTATGACACAAAGCCCGTTACACTTCAGGGATATCAATCTGTCCATTTAGGAAGCACAAATGATTGTATATCAGTTTCACCTGTTTTGGTGCAAATGAAAGTGTCAACAGATGCAAGGAGAGGCAAAAGCATGACAACCGCCAAAAAGTGAATGGTCCTGCAGATGGTGGCCACAATCCATTTCTCTACACTTATCTTTCCTGACCGACTCTTCTCTAGTTATATGTTCTGCTGGTGTCTTTGTCAGTACTTGTAACATGAGGCAGTACCTTCAGCCCACTGACGCTGCACAGGTAGTCTAGCTCCTCCAGGATGAAAAAGGAGGAGCACTGCCAGATCCCTACAATATGACGTCCAGTGGGCTACTGGTGTGATGTTGCTGACAAAACTGTCAGAAACAGTCGGCATGAGGGCGCGACTTACTCTACTGGGACCTGTGATCACAGCCCAGCAGCGTGGAGCTCAATTGGTGTTCACCAGGGAACAGCAGAATTGGCAGGTTCTCCATTGGTGCCCCGTTTTCTTCACAGATGAGAGCAAGTTCAAACTGAAGTCATGTAGCAGGCGTGACAGAGTCTGGAGATGCTGTGGAGAATCATCATCATCATCATCCAGCAGGATCAGTTTGGTGGTGGGTCAGTGATGTTCTGGGGAGACAGATCCTTGGATATCTCTCAGGACACCATCCTCCGTCTCATCAGGAGAATGCCCAGACGTTTTCAGGAGGTCCCTTTGACATATGGGTCAAACACACTCCTGGGTCACATTATAAGACGTTGTGATGAAAGTCACTGGAATTGGATCAGTCTGTGATTTCAGGTTTTCACTTTGATTTTTGGTGTAATTTAGAAACCAGCCCTTAATGCTTTAATGATTTTTCTTGCATAATTTTGTTCTAAACAAATTACTCAATGTATATCAGTAAAGATTTTCAACTTGAATTTTTCTTTCTTCAAGATCCGGACTTTGATTCAAGTGTTCCCTTCATTTTTTTGAGCAGCATATTTGTCTTTTATTAGACTATTTCTGGTTGTACCAAGTAACATCCATCTGTTTATTAAGTCCCCACATGCTTTAATATACCTAAAAACCCAAACCCTTCCGATTGAATGGGACTTTCTCAGTAACCATGGCCCCCTCGACTTGTGGTGTCCCCCAGGGCTCTATTCTTGTCCCCTTACTCTTTAGCATACACATGCTGCCACTGGGTCATATTAATTACAGGTTCAGTCAAGTATCACACAGTTTTCAATTAGAAATAGTGATTTAAAATGTTTTTTTGTGAGCAGTCTATTTCTTTTTTTAAATGTGACTCATTGGTTTTATTGAGCTGCGTAAAAGCTTTGCATTAGGCCGTTCAATTTCTTTCTTTATACGATTAAAAAACAGGTTATTATTAGCAGTTGAAATGATTGTTTTAGTTAGGTGACATGAAATGTCACATTGAGATATTTGATGCACATTGAGGAGCATCATTTTAATTGTTCTGCAAAACTGTATGATCTCAAACTTCAAAGATCAAGTTCAAACAACTTTCGTTAATCCCACTGGGGTCAATTGATTCGAAGCTGCCCCAACACATAACACAGATAGACGATACTAGATACAGCGCTGAATAAATCTTTAGATGAGATGAATAAAAATGGATAAATAATAACAAGTAATTGACCTCAAACAATGTAAAAGAATGTTAAATGGGACATTAGATGCCCATTGCTTGATCACCAACCACACTGTTGTGTTTACCCAACAGAGGAAAATAAATGCTGTGAACCTGAGAGAAGTTGTGGAGCGGTTGGTCCAGTCTGCTGGGTGTGAAGCAGAAAAGGAGGTGACGCACGCTCTTAAAATCTGTTAAGACCCGGAATGAAGAATGGCCATAGTAACACTTTGCTTTTGTTAAAAAAAAATATCGACATCACAGTTTTGGACTATAGTCTCTTAATTTCTTATTTTTCGTTTTATGTTATTTGGATTCAAGGTTATTCTTAAATGATTACATTTTGTTGCAATTTACACTCCTGATTCATGTGCAAATAATATGAATATTATACAATAAATCCATCCTCATCCTTTATCTCACTCTTTGGCATGAGGAGAACTCCTTTGCAAAAACTGTGACTTCAACAGTAGAAGTCAGGAAGTACAAACTTCTGACAAAGCAAGGCGGGTCAATTATTCCATTACACCTAAAAGCAACATGAGCAAAGCAAAAGCTCCATATTTGTTCAAGCCTATAACAGTATGTGTTTTCTCACATAACTGGATTGTCTGTTAGCCCTATTAAATTATACTTCCTGGATCTCTCAAACTGAAATATAACTTGGTTCAAGGTCAGACTTTTCGTTCGATGTTAAAGAGATTTCATCATGAATTTTTTTCCAAAGTGGAGTATACTTTATGCATAAAGTGAGAAGGAATATTTCATTATTGTCCCTGTCACATCATTGTAAAAACAAATCTAGATGACGATCTGCATCACAACAAAATGATTGTAAAAAAAATGTTTATAAGGCCAAACTCTATCTCTTCCGAAAATGCCCTTTCTTCTATATTTACACTATTTTACACTGTGAAGTTATGGCCAAAAAAGTGCTTTTTGGCCATAACTTTTACAGATAAAAGTTATGGCAGATAACTTTTACAGATAAAGTTCCCCCTAGCGTAGGAAATATACAACTGACCGTTTCCAAAAAATTTTGAGTGATGGCACTGGCACAAATGGTCCGCTGTGGCGGTGTTGGGGCACGCTGTGGCGATGATGACTCCATAACATCCCATTAAAAGGTAAATTTAAAATAAATAAATGAATAAAATGCATAAGAAACCCCCAAAAAAATCAAATGACAAATCGTGTACATGGGTGATGTGTAAATAAAGTTTAGTATAAAAAAAATACAATTTCTGACCATAAAATCATTCATCAGGGTGACAAATCCCCCATACAGGATGAGTTTAAATTCACTTTATAACAAGGGAAATGGGGGCAAAAAAGCCCCTAGATAACACGATGAACTGCTTAGGTAAAGTGGTTTATGTGCAGAAAGTTAAGCGTAATAAATAAACAGTGCACGAAGGGAGCTGCTGGAACTCCTGTGCTGTGGTGGTCCTCCATTGTTCCTCCTGGGACACCAGCCTGCTCCATTCAACAATTCCATCATACATGACTTTGTTGAAGGATAAAAATAAAGACATCCAGCAGAACATTTTATATTGTTGAATCTCCAACATGAATAGGAAAATGAATAGAACATACACGATTAAAGTCGAACCAGCATTCTCCAAGCGAACTTAAAACAACAAGCGAGGGAATAATGATTTTAACATCTAGTGTAAACCACCTCATCATTGACAAGACACTACAATAATAATAAGAAATCACCGGACTCCGTAAAATGGGAGAACAGCGGGATTGGGTTGAAAAAAAAGTATAATTTAAGGCATTTACCGCAGAGAAAGATTGATGATGTAAGCTGGTTCTTTTAATGACGTTGTTTAATGTTGTTGACTTCGCCTTGCTCCGTGTGGCCCAGTGTGCGCGGAGGTCCGGGTCAAACGCCAGAGCCAAGGGTCCCAAAAGTTCACCTATGTTTCTAGAGCAAATGCAAAATAAAATAGTAAGATAAATCCACATATCCTTGTTTCTGTGTGTTTTGTCTTGACGGGGGAGAAAAGTGAGGCACATCTCTTTATATTCATTTTTAACCGTTTCTATAACAAAAGCAAATTAAAATGTTACCATTTACCATTTATTTGGATGTTATTGTCACGTTGAAGTGGCAAACAGGGAACACCAGATATAGCAGCGTCCAAATCCTCCAACTGTAGCAGATCAGGTGCAACTTGGGGATATGATGAAGTATAGCGGGGAAACTAGGCCTATTCTTTCTTTCCCGACAACAAGGGTACAGTATATAATAATAATAATAATAATATCACCGAAAGTCCCCAATCCCCTGCGTAGTACAATCAATCCCCCAGTTTGAACCCCTCTAATTTAATGTGAAGTTACTGTATGTGTGAGAAAAAGATGTATTAGAGCCACCTTGAAAATAAAAAAAAATCTAATATTCTGATAAGGTCGGAATTTTACTATAAAAAAATTGAGATTTTATGTGAAAAACGTGGTAACTTTGATACTGCTGAGAGGGAAGTTTTGTAATATGGGTGTTTGTCATCTATTGTCTTAGGTGATGTTATGTGCCACACAAACACACATAAAAATGAAACTGCCTTCTACATTATGGGACAACTAAATCCATCTTTGCAGCATCTCCTGCGCTACAAGAGAGATTTCCGTCAGGTCTTTCCAGTTCTTTGTTCAGAACAAACCCAGTTTTTACACAAATTCTGATACTTCATCATGTTGTGTTTATCTTCCAAAAGATTCAATATTTATTGATTAGCGAAACTCATATTATTAAAATATACCTTGAAAAGACGCTCCACGTTCCTCATTTGCCTTTCAAATGGTGTTTTAAGATTATGACTTCATTCCCATAAAATTACGTTTTGGTGCGTTTGAATCAACTTGAGAAGATCCATCATGTATACATGTTTTACTTTCATACTTTATATTTTACTCACTAAGGGGAGTTTTTTTCCCTTCTTTTTTGAGACAAAAGAATTACAAACTGTTGTACCGACATATCTCAAAAAATTTCACGGATCATTTTCAAACTTTATACCATAGGAAATCTATCGTGTATATATCATATTTTACCCATTTAATAATAAAGCTTTTTTTTCCTTTTACTTAAATACTGTCGAAATAACATTTAATTAGGGGGATTGCTTGAACAACAAAGGGGATTGGGGAGTTTTTGGGGATATACCCTTGCTGTCGCGGACGAGAGTAGGTCTAGCTATAGAAATGAGAAAAGAAGGCACAAAAAGGTTTGTGGCAGGCGAAGTAATGATTCCGCAACATAAAGCATGCAGTATGAATGCAATGCACACACACAGACATCCCATAATGTACTGCATCCTTTTCAGACTGACAGATGGAAACTGTGAGGGAGAGCTAAAGCGCCACTCTGCAGTTTCTTTACAATTTGCATATGGTATTTTGTCACCAAATTCACTGTTGAGAAATCAACGGTGTAGATGTGAATATTGGATTTTGTCTAAAATCTATATGGAATCTAAAATGTGCTCAATTTTCTCAGTAGCTCCACTTTGCTTGGGAGTACCTAGTTGACACGGTCACACAAACCACTTCAACAACATTTTTATCCAATGTATCACACTGTTCAGATTTTAAAAAAAACCTTACAGATATGAGCCAAGGAAAAAAAGACTTGTGAAGGAAGTGAGGACGAATGACAAAGAGAAATGAAATGCACTCAGGACCCAACGGGAAGTGAATCATCATACACAGTTTGAGTATTGATGTATTAACACACTCCACATTGAATCAAAGCAATTTGTTGAAACTTGTGCTCTTCATTTAACTGGAGTTTTTAAACCGTTTTAAACCACAAAATCAGTGTTGTGTGACAAAGAAATAATAATTACGACTGGAACCTCGACAAAACCCATCCTTTTAATTTATTAACAGCCCCAATTGGTCTGTTTTCTGAAAGAAATGCAAAACTGAAGTAAGAAAAGTTGACATCCAATAAAGGTATTTACAAGATGTTAGCACTGTGAGTCTCTATATGGCAATTCTGGAGATCCGAGCAGGTAACATGAAACTTTGTGTACGAAAGAGCTGCATTTTAACAACTAACAGAAAATACAATCGATGGAACATACATAACCTATATAATAGATACTAACATGCAACCTTAAAATGAGATTCCACTTGGGGAGAAATATAACATGTACGCCAACCTTATATATTTCACAGTAATACTGGCCCGTCAATCATCAATTGCATGTTCTGATATGCACCCATGGATGGTGTGATAGTAGAAGGTTTTTCACGTACACTGAACTTAAATAAGGTACAGGTTGTTTTTTTTGTCGAACATTTGGCCATTTGCACTGAAAATATGACGCTCACATATTAGCCTAAGGATAGCCTTTCTATGAACAACAGACCATTATGCTTATACTTTTTTTCTGTTATGTGGCTGGTATTTGAGATTTCCAAGGGCAATTTTGATCGTGAGTCACAGCCATTCCCAGAACACCAGCAATGACATTTCAATATGCAAATTATTTAAAAAAAATAAATTCAAAAATTTGTGTCTGAAGACACAAACATCCATGCCAATACAAATAAAATTGAATTTAAAATGCTGATGTGGACTTAACGTACCTCCTATAATAGATGAATGTGAGCAAACTAAAATGAAACCTCTAAGAATTCAAATGTAACAAATCCAAATGTGAAAATAAGCAAACTGGAAGAAAAATAAATAGCTGTAGGTTACAACACTTTAGTGTCACTTCAAAGCATGTGTAAAATTTCATTGAATTCAGTTTTTTAGAAGATGTAGAATATTCCCATAATGCTGCACATGCATACAAGAGTAACCCCGTATGACGCAGTGCGAAGAATCTTCATAATCTAAAGATAAAGAATTATGAATATGGTGGACCCCATGATGTCCAATAGTGACACTCTTGTCTGGTAATGCAGTTGTTATGCTTCAACATGGCAGCAAGAAACACATCTCAGAAAGAGAAGATCAAAGTTCAGTTTTGATTAAAAGGCCAAAAAAATGCAAAACCTGTATTAAATGGGTAAAATCATTGATTTTGATTAATTTATTATCAACATCATGTAATACATGATCAATTAGCTGTTGATAAAGCAGGGACATGGAGACACATCTCGAGTCTTCGAGCAAAGACCCGCCCCTAAATCTGCCCCTGACTAGCATGATGATGACATTCCCCACAGAGTTGTATTAGTGTCATTACTCGAGGTGGTACTTTGTCAACTTCTTTATGTGAATGTAAACATCTGTGACCGTCATGTTTTTAGTAAGTCACTTTAGATAAAAGTGTCTTTTAACAATTAGAACAAAAAAAGAGGAAGTTCACAACAAAGATGGATTGCATTGCTAATGAATGATAGCTACCTTCCCATTTCAATCATTCACCAAGGTAGTTTGTACATGTCAGTACTGTCAAACAGCAAAAAACTTGGATTACTTGAGATACATCATCGTCATGTCTAAACAATCAGAGGCAGAGTTAGGTGGGATATTACTTTGCTATGGTATGGTTCTTAAAGTTGCCACACGGGAGCTCACCAGCACACAACATCATACTCTGGCTTCCACTGTCTATGTCAGGACCTTTTAATGGTGTACAAAATGAAGAAAAAAAAAACTGTGTGGGATCAGTGTACAGTCCAAGAAATTCTTCTTTTCCTGACCACATCTCACAGCCTGGAGAAAAATACACAGAAGCTTTGCAGCATGAATGTATGTGAAGTCACTAAAGTAGACTCTCAGCATTCATCTCTAGCATCTGATTGACTCCATGCCATGAAGGAGTGTTGCTGCCCAGGGGCCTGCTCAATGTATTTCAAGACGCCCAAAATTAAAGCTATCGTCAGAAAAACGGTCAAAACGTGTGCGATGCCTGGTAATTCACCTCAATTCACATATAGGAAAAAGAAATAATAAAATAAAATTGTTTAATTTGCACTTCAGGCTGCACTGTAGAAATGTATTTCTGCCATGAGAAGAATGGCATTAACATTTACATTAAATTGTAGATGATTTATATAAATAAATAAAGGTTAAAAAAAAAAATGCTATGCACCTTATTACAATGGTCCTTCTGCACTGTGTTTCAAAGCCTTAAATAGAAGAATCCCCAGTCTGTTTGGAGCAAGTCTATCGACATGCAACACTTCCTGATGGCTCAATATGCAAGTGACGACATCCATACTTTCAATGGCCGAGCCATCCAACGTATGGATGCGGACGTGATTGCAACACTGCTACTGTAAATCCTTGTCCACCAGTAGGCATGACATGTCTGGCTTTTTTTTTAGACAGCCGTGGATTGACTGTGCAAGCTCAACAACAACTGTGAGACGTATCATCAACTTTACAAAAAAAGCCCCTTTTTCATCAGTGCTTAGTTGCTTTGTGTGCCTCTTTGCAGGTTTACATGAAACTTTGTAGAGAGGTGCAGTGTGGAACATTGAATTATGATGCAGATCTTGATAGAGGGACAGATTATGCTTTTTTTCTTACACAACTTATCTTTAGGAGAAGAAAGCACTTGGGTACAGTCTTTCTTAATGTACTTTAACATAAGAGTAATAAAGAATGCTACTTTGTGTTTTATTTCTACTATTTATGACATATTTATGTCTTATGATAAATATATATCAGACAGCTTCCCTTTTTGATCTATTTTTCTTCATTTGTTATTATGAGAGCTAAAAAGATATGTGTGGAATTGTTGTTCTGCCTGAGTGTCATTCTATTCTTAATGTCTTCTGGCATCTCACCGTCTGTATAACACAGATGAATCTATATTCAGAGACTGAAATTTGCTCCCCTGCTTTGGTTTTGTTATTGATATTTAACATTTGGAAATAAATGGGTAAGTGGATGAGGTTCAGAGGTACAGACTCACAATGAAAGTGACAATAACTAGCAAATTCACAAAAATCTAAAACACCAATGTTTCATTGGATAATATTTGACACGTTAGAACGACTTACAAAGTTGAGCAGTGACTGGACAATTTAAATTTCAAATTAGGCCAGAATCACAGCCTCTTGTAACAAGCTTTGAACAAAAAGTTGTAAAAACAAAACAAAACAATACACAGTGATGTTGAAGGTGACCTGAAATCTGATGTTTTGTTGAAAGAAATAGATAATGTAGCTTAGAGCCTGTGGCTTTCTGTAATATACAAAGGATCCTGGCTGGGTTGATCAAATCCGCTATGTACTCGAAACACACGGGGAAAAAAACTGAACAGCTTGAAAACAACGAACAGCTCCCACTGGGAGTAAGTTGTTAGCATTTAACATGTTTCTGTATCGAGAATTGTACACTTTAACAGGGAGAAAAGTATCATTAGATGTCTTACAATGAGGCAACATACCAAAAACGAGAAATCAAATCAATGTACACATGAATTAGAATTCTCCTTTGTGAAGAAAAGTTAGCAGCTCAACATTCAAAATAATGTCAACCTGTACGTATTGTCCATTTCTTTATGTTAATATAGTCCCAATCACCTTACATGCTATGCTAAGGGGTGCCAAGAAGATAACATATGACCATAGCGCTAAAGGAATCCACGTGGTGGCTAGAAGTGCTTTAGTTCCTTTCAGGCACACACTTTGGGTACCTAAGATGACACAGCCATGACGCACTCTAATCACAGTGGGAGAGGCACGGCAGCGAATCCCCCAAATGCATCCAGCTGGAGCGTGCGCCTAAGAGTCTTTGCTTCCTCCTGGTGGGCTCCCTCCGCTTGAGACCAAATTACGGAGGAGTTTGCGTCGCCCCGCCTGGTAGTCCTCCTCGTCAACATTGACCAACAGTTTTATAGCTTCATGGCCAACAGCCTGTTTTAAGGAATCTGTGATAAAGACCCCTTTAAGAGCCTCTAGCAATGATCCATTGATGTAGTCCCTCCAGAAGGCATCCAAGTAGGTGAGCTCAGAAAACTTGATGTCACAAATGATGGAGCCCAAGTCTCGGGATTTGAGGATAGTATTTGCCTGGTTGAAGCGCTCGAACTGTCGCTCCACTGGTTCTTGCTTGTTGGAAAAAACATTGCCCTGAAGAGCAGAATCATGCTGGCAATATTCCGCACGAACTCGAAGCCGGATATCTGAAAGAAGAAAGCACAAGGTTAGGGTAAAAACCATAGCCTGATAAACAAATGCCCGCCAGCAGACAGTATGGTCTATGTACAAGCTTAAAGATTCAAGAGCAGGGTAGGCTCAGTAATAACAACATTTTATCGGTTACTGCCTTCCTATCGTCTGCCTTGCATAAGTATAAAGCAAAACAAATAAATAATGGGTGCACAAAACTGACAAAAAAGTAAATATTTAAATTATATTTTGAAAACTCAAAATACAATTTGGATGTGGATCTGTAATTTTTTCTGATTGTGAATTAGTTTCATCTGCTTTGGTAGAAATACGAGTGAAAACTTCTGGAGAGGAGAAGCAACAGCAAAACAACCCGTAAGAGGGAATGGGTTTTCAGGTACTGGTTATAGACTATTTCTCTTACCTCATCATTAGTGACGTACTGTTCTCTAATTTTGCATTGGAGCAGATGGAATTTGGACTCAGGAATACAAAAGTACCATATCAACACAACATAAAATACAGTAAATGACGATTGTTAAAGGTAAGGGGGGGTTACATGGAACAAGCAAGCATTTACTTGCTTGTTACTTCTCTTCAGTTTATTTTTTTTTATCGGTCACCTTTCCTCAAAGAGGATGGGATTTGGTCGATGCCACACACTTTTAGAGAAGCTGGGTTGCCGTTGTGAACGGTCAGAAGGTGTCATGCCATCGGATAATTTACATTTCCTGTGCGGATGGCATACTGGTGTTCTGATAATCTGGTTGCAAATGTCTTTTGCTTCTACCATAAAAAACACAATGCAAATGAGACCTTTTATGCCCTTTCTCTCCGACATCTATGAAACTTTTTGTCTGTATTTCATCTGTCTAGTAGTTTTGTTGGTTAAACTTGGTAGAACCCTTCAGTTTTAAACCCAACCTTGTTTGTGGTTTGTCTGGAGGAAGATGGCTGTGGACCAGTTTTTTCTTGCAAAGAAGGGCATCCTCTGAAGCTGATGAGTGGTGGTTCTGGAAAGGACTGATTTGGAACACGGAGAAGGGCCACATAGGGGCCGTAATAGACATATCTGGCAAGCCGGTAAGTGAGGATTCAATACAAGTGCTCTCCAAAGGTTTTCGTTTGTCTTTACAGGATTTTACACCTGAAAGCCGGGTACAAAAATATGCTACAGCATCTGCAAATTCTATGAGCTCAGGTCAGACTCTCTCTGTTTGCTGAAAACCACAATCCAAATCCAAAACAAAGGTTTCTCGGTTGGTTTAATATGCCTAAATACATTTGCTAACAGGGTTAATTTTGATATTGAGAACTTATGTAAGAACAGAAGACCACCAACTCACAGTAACTTGTCTCGTGAAGAAAAAACTGCTTTGGAGGCATTAAAAAATGATAAAGAAATCCACAGTAAGCGAGCAGACAAGGGCGGAGTAACTGTGGTTTGGGGAGAAGACATGTATGTCAGAGAGGACTGCCGACAGCTTGAGAAAACAGGATTTTACCCGTCTCCGACTTACAATCCAACAGATTCTCTCAAGGTTGAACTAGAAGAAATGCACACAGTGGCTAAAGAGAAGAGTTGGATACCTCAAGATGAGTTTCAATTTCTATGGAACCAAAATCCACGATTGACTTCATGCTTCCAAATCTCCTTAAAGTAGTGGATAAACCCCCAAGTAGACCTGTGATTTCTGATTATGACAGCCTGACTGACTGAACCAGTGTCTAAATATATATATATATATATATATATATATATATATATATATATCATATTAAACCCTTTCTACCTTCTCTTCCAGCATGTTCCATGTTCAAGACACTACAGCTGTACTGAATAAGATCAAACATCCGGAGTAGATAGGTGCAGAGACTCATCTGACCACCATGGAAGTAGAAGCGTTAAACACAAAGATAGAACATGATCAAGGCATAACGGCACTGAGACATTACTTGAATGCTGGTGCATCTGATGAAATGCCACCCAGTGATTTCCTATTGTCACTGACAGACTGGACTTTAAAGAGTAACATCTATATTTTCCAAGAAAAAGTGTATAAACAGACCCTAATATGCTGGTTTATATCTTGGATCATGGTAAGAAGATTTGGTATTTAATCGTGAAAGAAATGCTTTTCTTCAAGATATTCTTTGGTGGGGACAATACATTTGTATTTGTTTATTTCGGACTGGATCTGAAACGGAATTACATGCTTCATGTTTACTTAAATAATATCAATCCTAACATTAAACTATCTTTGGATAATAGCAAGGAAAGCATTAACTTCTTAGATCTTAATATCTCTGAAGACATTGATTAGAATATACACATTTCAGTATTTAGGAAAGCCACTGACAGAAAGGCCGTCTGGAGCTTCCACCCTAAGTGGCTGAAGGAGAATGTACCTTACGGCCGGTATCAACGGGTGAGGAAAATATGGGACAAGAAAAGGGATTTTGAGACCCAGTCAAATGAAATGGTAGCGTGTTTTCAGGAACGTTGATACTAAAACCATCCAGGAAGCATACCACACAGCCAAATACATGGAGAGACAACATTTTCTAAACAGAAAATCTCGCAAACCATTGTACAGTACAGTACTGAGGCAGAGGACATTAGATGCATCATAAAGAGAATTCGGAATATTATTCAAAGTGATGATGTTGTAAACCAGCTCTTTCCAGAACCAACACTCATCAGCTTCTGAAGAGGCCCTACTCTGAAGACAAACTAGCCCACAGTCATCTTCTTCCAAACAAAAACATGGTTGGGTTTGTTGTTACAAGTATAACCAATGTAACCACTGTGATAATGTCACAAAGAGAAAAACTTTCATAGATGTCACATGTCGTCCCACGTAATTAATAAAAATTACCACAGTCCCCCAGGTAATACTAGATCTGTGCAAATAGGTTCCCTTTCGTTGGTTTATGCCCTAACAGAAAGAATTTCATTCCCTCTTCTGTCCAATAGATGATCGGTTTTCTTCATCTACTGTTTCTTCTTCTTTGGTGTTTATTGTTTCACTGCAGTCACAGACGAGCAGTCGTTACAACTGCGTGATGTAGTTCAGAAGATTTGGTTCGTTTGACATAGTGCAGTGTGAAAGTGAACCAAACCAGATGAAAGTGCAGCAATGTTAAAGTTTCAGCCCCAACCTAACGGAGTCCTCCTGTACCATCACATGTACAAACCTTAGGTTGGTAGTTTGTGTCCTGATATCATTTGGATGTTAATTATCCAGTGACACTAACACAACTTTGTGGTCAATGACCACATACACTTACCCTGCACAAAGTGTGCACACCTACAGTAGTCTATCCTGCTGGTGCACAAAGAATAAAACGTACATATTTTTGATAGGGTTTGGCAAAGGGAGTAACATAGTCAATACTGTCAGCTAAAACACTGTATCAACAACCATTAAGATATAAAAGTAGATGATGCATATCACACACACCTCAAGATAAATCAAGCCCAATTTGTTTATATTGCAACAAAACCCAACAACAGTGGCTGGTTGTGGATTGGGGCTGTGTTGGCTAACACTATTAACATGCTACACTATCATCATCCTCCAAAAATGTATCAGACTAGCTGGTAAATTACTTTGAGTGTCGATGAAGTTGTTGCCTGACTTTAAGCATTCTGGTGCGCAGGCTTGTGCTACAGCTGCTGCTGGCAAGTAGGTTTTTGTGGTACTAAACAGGATACGCTGTAAACATAGCTACATTCTCTCTATGAGGAAAAATGTTCATCAATTTCCCTTTCAATTGACAATACAGGAAGTTGATGAACCAACAACAAAACCATAAAACACTAACTGCGGCTCAATCAGCACAGAAATATTCTTGATCAATACGAGGAGACTAAAATGTAATTACAATCTTTCTATTTTTTCCATTTTGTTTTTATTTTTGCTTCATGTGTAGCAATGTTGTTTCATATGCTGAAGAGGGTTCAGCTGGCGGTCTGTCATACTACTTTGTCACAGAGGTGAAGTGCGAGAGTAATGCAACATTACCAAAAAAGTGAACTCTGGCTAAGCAGAGCAAAGCCAGAGGAAACATTGCTGGAGTACACGGCTTTGATGACAAAATGGTCATTCAAACTGGATGTAGGGGAGAAAGACAAATAGAACTATACATATGCTCCAGTCCCAATTTATTTGGAAAATGGATGATTTGGAAGTCCGGGGTTGAAACTAGCTAATTCTCAAACTTGAAATGATCAGAAGCCCGACTCGTAGCATGGTTTTAAAAAAAAAAGAAGAAAAAAAAGAAAATCATATCATGGTCAATGTGTTCAATTAAATAGACGACGTCCGACACTTCCTGCAAATCTACATTCTTAATAATTCAACCTGTTTCTCATCCAATTACAGGATTGATACAGGGTAATTGGGGAAATTTGGGAGGATGTATGGCTCAGGAGGTCGTCAACTTATCAGAAGGTTGGTGGTTCGATCAAGATTTCACCCAGACAAGCAGCACCGAGCAAGGACACACTAAACCAATGCCTCTGCCCTGGACTCATTTTCTGGCCATCATACTCTGATGCTAGAGGCAATGAATTGTCCTTATATATACTGTTCTATTTCTTACCACATGTTTGTTTCTCTCTGCAGTCTGCTGAGGAATGACTTCGCCTCCGTTTGCGGTTAGGTACAGGAGGAGTTGGCTTTATTCGAGAAGGGCCAACATGCGGTCCTGATGGTGAACAGCAAATGACTGGCTGAGGACCTACGGAGTGAAAACATGTTCTGACATAAATAATGCCTTTGTTTCACAGCACACAGTCATAGCTAAAATTATGAGTAAATATAGAACACAGAGAGATAAAAACCTCTACACACCTGGTCTTCTATGGGGTGCGGTGTCCTTGCTCTGCGCTGCTCCTCTTGGTGAAATGTAGCGCACAGATGTCTCTTCTAGGTACTTGTCGACGGGATCAGGGCATACTGTAAACAGCAAATACTTCCTGCTATTATTTTTTTGTTCAATGATATCAATGAAACATTCACAACAGTTCAGAAAACTTTGAAATTATAAAATATCAGCATTAAGCCGAGGAACCAAGGTTGCTATTTTGTCCATACATATGCAAAAACATTGTCTAGCATTCCAAAAATTAAATCATTACATAAATAAATGATTTTAACCAAAAAAATTAAATAAATAGGGCTGGACTACTTTAGAACTTATGTTTTTGAGTAGTACGACCCTTTTATTTTATTTTACTTTCAGATTCCATGGGTACAGTGACCGACTGGTGCAAATGTGCTGCAAATTATAAAAACACATGCAAATAGACAAAGCACAAGCAAATTAAGAAAACCTCTTCATCAATTTGACAACAAATACGCAGAATTTGGAAAAGGACTGTAAAAGCCACAACAGAATGGAAGTAATTACAGAGGACACTTAAAAGTGATTCACGCCTGGATGAGCTTTTATAATGCTTCATTTAAAGAATAGAACAGATATAACAAACTAACAAGTAGACACAGGTATGATCCTGGAAGTGGACGAGTCTGCCCTCGTGTATTAGTTTGCTGTGCTCAGCCAAAAACTATAATCCAATGAGCATTCAAAGATGAAATTTGGCAGAAACTAAATTTAGTGCAAGTTGACTAATCTCAGTTTTACCAATTTATGTTGTCTGTTTCCAACTCCTGCCATTGTTTCGGCTACCGCCTTGCTCAGAGTGGGGAGAGACGTTGGAGATTGATAACAAGTGCTATGCAATTGGCATTCGAGGTAACAATATGAGGATGTGAGGATAAAAGGATCCAAGCAAATGGAGATCAGCCAATTGATAAACAGGAGACGTTTTGTTAATTTGCTTGTGTTTTGTCTATTTGCATGTGTTTGCAGCACGTTTCCACCTGTTGTTCAAAGTACATTGGGCACATCCTCTAAAATAACTCTAAAAAGTTTTAGATTAATTTAAGAAAAACATGTAAATTCACCTTTAATCTAATTTAAAATCAACATTTAAAATAATTTATTCAGCACACCTAAATGGTATGCTGGTGCGTTTAAATGAAAACATTAGGTCCCCCAATGACTACCATAAACATTTTTCTAGAGCTAACATTGACATCCCTAAAATAACCCAAACTGTATGCAATTCAAGACTGGCCGTATTGATAACACTGCTACACTCACCAGCTTGCCGTTTCCTGAGTGTGACATAAGGCAGTAAGTCGTGGCGAGTGATAATCCTTAGAAGTTGGAGAATGTGTCGAAAATTGGTTTCATCGCAGCGACCCTGACGCTCTAGGGCCAGCAGGAAGTCTTTTCCACTTCTGATGCCACCACGCTCGTACTCATCAATCACATCAACAAACAGGAATGAGAGTACCCTGACATCCCGATGCGTTAGCTGGGCCCCTACTATGTCAAACATTCGGTGGAGTGAGTACAGCCCATGGGAGTCGTCCACAGCTTCCTCAGGCCATGGCTCAAAGCCTCCATCTCTTCTGGACAACCGTGAGGCCACGTCCCCACTGGACTCTGCCCCACCGGCGCAGCCAGGCCGGCCTGTCTGGGCTCTATGGTTAAAAGGTCCTGCAGCAGCACTGCTGTGACTTGAGTCGCGTTGATTAGCCTGAATGTGAGGCTGGGCATGCTGTGCAGAGGAGTTCTGGGCGAGGTGAGGAGGGACACCAGCATTGGGAAGTTGCTGGGATGTCATCTCAGACCCAAACGGTGACAAGGGACACCTGTATCCCTGCAGCTCTGCCGTCTTCGTCTGCTCCAACTGATGAACTATGGAAGAAGAGTAGAGGAATCACATCTATACTTTGAAGTAATGATAAAGTTGATCACATAAATTTGTGCTCTTGTCTTTCGGTGCTGCGTCTTGTTTGCAATTAAGGCCCATGCGATAAATAGTAAAAAAACAAAACATTAGCAATATAAGTCTGAAGTACAATTATTCTGCAGCATTTTCATTCATAACATAACATGAGCTGCAGCAGAGTATGCACTTATAGTTTTCTCCCTCAACAAATGGGAATGAGGTGTTGGACTATGACGCTGAGGTGAAGACACTATAAAGCTACTTTGATAGCAGAGAGAGAGGAGGAGAGAGAGGGAGACCGGAGAAGAAAAGCCATCTACCCCAGTGAAAGAAAACTGACAGAATGAGCCCTGAAGATGACCCTGCTGATTCAGAAGAGAAAGTAAGGGAATCAAATGATCTACATTGTGCTTCTAGACAAAAAATGTTTCAAATTCTGAGGAAGGGAATTCAATGGGTCAAACTTCAATAAATTATAAGAAACAGAATTTGTCGAGGAGTTGTAGGATTTTGCCATGTACCATGAATTTAATAGAAGCACTCTCAACATACGGCATAGAATGGCCCAAAAATAAAACAACATGATACAACCCAAATACATAAAAGGGATTCCTAAGGTTTATTAAATTAGTGATATAAAACATTGAAAGTTACAGAGAAGAAGAACAGACCCTCAGCATTACGCATTGTATTTAATCTTAGACTAAGAATGACTGTCCAGAAATTGATAACATTGAAAAATTCTAATAATTAACCATTATTAGAAATTATAACATATCAAAAGCATCAGCATCCGAGTGGACCTGCCTTAATGTTGTTCATCTCTTGAAGGTAATTATTAAGTCTATGAAAAAGAATCATAATCACTCACAGTGCTCTCAAAAGATAAGATGTACCACTTGTCCCATTTACATTGCGTTATGTCACAATTGGAAGATGGGTTTTCCATAAATTGCCTATGTTTAGGACTGGCAGAAGGTGGATGCTGTAAGCAAATGGGATTGTAGGACACTGATGGAATCCTGTCTATGTGTCTATATGACCTTACTGAAATCCCATGGTATAATGTTTACATCACATCAATTAAACAACTCAATTGACCAAGATATTGCATGTTCAAACAGATAAAGTTGAGTGTTTATATGCATAACTTGTAAGGACAGGTTTACAAGGCATGTGAGTAAAGCTATATATTTTTTTGTTGCACTCTCTCTTCTGTCTTGCACATTGTAAATGCTCTCTGCTCACCCAGCTGACAGCCAGTCTCGAGCACCCACTGTAATAGAGGCAAGCTGACAGGACAGATCCCGTTGATGAAATTGAGGTTACAGCTCGTTGTCTACCATACATCGTTACAAAAGAGGTGTTGGATTATATGACAACGTTTCAGAATCAGATCAGAATCAGCTTTACCGTCCATGTATATGCACACAAGGAATTTGACTCCGGTTAGCTGAGCTCTCACCGTACGAATGTCATATAAATAATTTTAAATTAAATGGACAAGGCAATAAACAAATATACAAGCTATACACAAATGGAGATGTTCTTCTATACAGGCAACATACATTTAAATATATATGTATTAATATGTATATATAAATATATATGACAGTGCAAAGATGAGTTATGCGTTACTGGTCCAGGAAGAGCAAGTCTGTGACTATCTTTCCTGCATTTTCATCTTTCTATATTTGTCAAGATGCCCCCAATGCATGCAGTTACAAAACTCATAAGCTCTGATAAACATGAAAAATAAAAGTAAAAACTTTTGTTTTCTCAGGAGAACTACTTAATTACCATGTTATCTCAAGACAATGGTCTTCGGTTGTCTATCATAACCATATAATTAACTGATGACTTTAAAATAATGGCAACAAATAATTAATTAACACCAAGTTCGCTCTAAGCTTCCATAATATTCCCAAATAGAATATTGTCAAATGCAGAGAACACATTTTCACAATGTTGCAATGTACTGCATCTCTACTTTATGACCAGTGATAAATAACGTATACATTGATATTTTTATTATTAATGCAAGCGTTCTCTCTGAATACTCTGGGTTCCTCCCAGAGTCCAAAAAAATGTGATACAGGTGAAAAGGTCACTCTAAATTGCCCATAAGTGTGTATGTGAGCATGAATGATTTTCTGTTACCCTGTGTCAGCCCTGTGATGAACTGGCAACTTGTTCAAGGTGTACCCCACCTCTTGCCCAGGGTCACTGTTTGCTGATAGAACAACAATTTGCATATTAAAGAAGTAACCGATTATAGTTAAACTCCACCAACAAGTCAGGGGTTATAATTGGTAGTTAATGACCATTACATTTTACAAAACGAATTGTAATAGTGATGTGAATGGTGCAGATTATACACGCACATATATATATATATATATATATATATATATATATATATATATATATATAACCAAAGTTTACATGTAATGGTGTTGACATAGACATCACTGTCATTTCAGGGCGAACTCTAACGTAAGTGTTAGCAGAATACTAACAACAGCAAGGTCGTTATAGCAGCAACATGATTTCTACATTATAAGACTCAAAAAAACAAACAAACCTATACACTTAAACTCGCACTCTGTTGTCAAGCAAAATAATACACAAGCTAACAAACAGCTAGATGTCGAACGGATGTTAGCTAGCAAGCTAATTGGGAATTCTGGAAATGAAAAGCAGATGCAAGATGTTAATTCGTGGACAATAGCTACGCACCAAGACGGATAACTGTCCTCTGATGAAAGGTACATTATCTTCAAGTAAATGTGTCAGGGTAATGTAAATTTGCATGTGAACACCCCAAACTATAGTCTCCATAGTCTGCGTCTTGGTTTGTTGTGACTGCTCTTCGCTGGCCTGTTCACGTACAATACCAATGATACAACTACCAAACTAACGCACCAAAAGCCAAGCTAAGCTGACAAGCAAACCAATAATATCATTGCCTTTCAATAACATAGAATTACCTGGTGCCTTTCTGTGTTTTCCTGACGACTCCGTTACGATTACAGTTGGCTAAGTTGACGCTAACGCTACTTTAGCTCCAGTAGCACAGCAGCGCTGCTGTCGGGACAAAAACCACACTTCTGTTTAATCGCTTGTGTCCGTCGACCACAGGACAGGGGTTTAACACTTAATGTTGTAGTTCCAGTCTTTTTCTGGGCTCCACAGCAATTTTCATTCCAGGAAATGTTGATGGTTTAATGTTTTTGGTCCTCGAATAGACATCATGAAAAACCAGCAAATACTTGACGCTCTTCAGCTAAAATGAAAGAACATCCGGGTCAAGGTGTCATTTTACTTCCGGTGTTTGCTGAATCGTGGAGAAGGTTCTGACCGTATTCTTCAGACTACAGGACACACCTACTCTACGAGACATTACACCCAATGAGAGCGCCATCCTCTTTTGAGAGGCAGACAGATTAAGTTAAATAAAAATATTAAATAGTTGCAGTTTGGACGAGGAATATTTAGGAGGATTAAAAAAGGAGGATGAAAAAGGGATTTGGGTAAAGCCTGAGGACAAATACATCGCGGGACCAAAGCCTACACATTTATTTAACAAAATATATAAACAGACATGGCACGTGCCATAACATTGACGATCCTAATTCAGGTACCAGTTGAACAGGAAGAATCAACAGTGCACCAATATACAGATTTATACAAATATACACCAATATAACAAAACCAAACCAAACTAACAGACTAGCCAAAATAAAATGATCAGAATATATATATATATATATACTTTTAAAAAGTACATTAAAAAAATACCAATAATCATTTTCAGCCAGGTCAGCCAGCTGTTTATCTCCTCTCTTTCAAAGATTTAGTTACGCCTCCAATATGGTCTTATTTGATACTTGTGTATTCTCCCCATTGTCTGCTAACTTGGATTTCTTACTCTGTGTTGATGAAGGCGAGTTCTCTCCTCGTTTACTATATTTTAATGGAACAATGTTCATTTGGTAGTCGTGCTCCATCTATTGGCTGCAGTCTTTTCGTCTGTCATTAGACACAATTTCTTACCTTTTGGGGTCCAGCTTAAGCTTGGTCGGTTTAATTGCCTTGCTCTGTGCTCATTTCATACATTTCGATGAAGCTGAATCTTAATAGTTTTTGGACTATGGTAACAAGTTCAAGCAAGCTACTCCTCAGCACGGCATCTTGTGCCTTTTTTCACTGCACAATGCTTGACCAGATAGACAAAGAGATTTTAAATTCCACTGTGGTTGTGTAGATAAGTTGAGCTTTGAACTGTGGGGCGGCAGTACATTCCATTTTAAATTCGAGAAAAGTGGGATGGAAATGGATCATAACATCAGAAATCCTATTTACAAAAAAGTCGTACAATAGTGCAATAGCATTGAAACTGTTCAAATGACACTTCCCTTCCGATGACATTTTACATCTGACATTTGATCTCCATCTCTGTTCAGCGGTAAAGAGTTCCTGGACATTGCACTGTCTACCCAATTTTTAAACACTTATGGTTGATCTTATTTAAAGTCAGCTTCTAATTACTGGTAGCTACTTTTTAAATCTTCCATCTGGAGGCGGGACACCAATTTCCTATTTGTAATACCAGGGCATGTTAGTATAAAGTTGTGAGGACTGAGAAAGGGAATAGAGATTTTGAAAACATTCATGTGTTGCTTGTTTAGTGGAACTAATAATAAAGTGTAACAGGACCACAGGGAAGTGGCAAAGATTTTTTGTTGTTGAGGATGGCATCCGTGGAGTAAAGTAGTTCATGCAATCCTGTCTGGAGAGATTGTTGAGTCGATGAGGAACTGATGTGGAGTACAGCAGTAGAATGGTTCAGTTTGGAAGTGCAAGCCATAGCGTTATAATCTTTCTTGGATACAAAAGAGTGGGAAGATAACGGCTATACATCCCATCTACAGATCTATTTGGCATCTAAGAATTAGTGATCAATGAATGGCCACTGAGCTTCTCCAAATCCATATGTATGCATTGATAGCAACTCTGACTGCTGTTCTTCTTCTATTGGCTGTTCCCTTGCCACAGTGGAAGAACCTCAGAATTGAACCTCTATTGTGCATTTATCTTTGTCAATAAAATAATGTGTTCATCTGTTTCTGTTTTTGCTGGTTTGTTTGTAAGCCAGCAGATTACGCAAAAAAAACCTACTAAATGGATTTCCAGGAAACTAGGTTGCATCAGTCAGGGAAGGGCCCAATAAATTTTTATATGGCTCTGGATATTGGGTCGGAGCAGGAATGTTTTCCATTTTCCTTGACGTTGTTAAATTGTTGTGAAGATTTGTAACATTTTCAGTGGTTATACAATAACAAATTAAAGAATTACAATTTGTGAATAACAGGCATAAATGATTGGTTAATATCAACAGCATGATGATATGATACACTTTGCTTGGGCAGCAGTGAATACATTGGAAAAAAATGTCGTTGACATGGGTTGAAATGAATAATTTTAAATAGTGGGTGGAACTTGCCACCCTAATATTATAGCTATTACACCCATGGGGTTCTTTTCCCTCTCTTTCTGCAGCAGTCCCGTTGTTGGTGCTGACATTTGAGCACACTTCAGCATATGAGGTATGTAGTTTGCCTCAAAGCCGGTTGTAATTTTTCCTCCTATACTTCAGTACAAGTTTTGCATAAGTAATAAAGGCTTAATTAATAAATGTGGAGAAAATAGCAAAATAAAAGAAAAATGTCAGCAAACGGCAATCCAACAAGATAGCACGTAGATAGCGTTTCACTGACAAACGCATGCCAGAGTTGTATATGGTAGTAAAAGTGAAGTTAAATTCCAGAGCATGTGGCAATAAAAATTGATGCCTAGAAGTCATGTGGTTCCTACGTGAAGGTCGCAGCAAATCTCTGCCGGCCGGGAGTCAAAGAGTCATGTCTTACATTCTACAGCTGTTGTTTACTGTTGCTGCGGTTGTTTTTTGTGCTGAAGATTCCTTGTACGGGTCATGAATTCGAGCATACTGCAGGAAAAACACTTTAATTTTCTGCCTGTCATATTTTTTTTTATATCTGCCTCTAACTGCCAATGTGAAACCTTTGAGACGGTTTTCCTTTGAGATGGTATAAGCATTTCATTAGCAAGTCGTTCAGACACCACCCTTTGGAGATTTTTTGGGCATATAACTGGGAGGAGACCCAGAAATCACAAGGAATACATATCTCATTTGGCCTTAGGACACCTCGAGATGCCCCAGGTGGAGCCAGAAAGTGTTTCGGCAGTGAGGAACATCTAGAATGCGTTTAACCTGCTGGATGGAGGGAGGCATATTTTTAGAAGCTGTTACATATTTTAAACAGAAGACATTTTAATATTTATTCTTGAATAATGTCACAGGTCGAAATATATATTAACTGCATGAATATTTAATGAACATGTATAAGATTTTTATTATTGAGAATTATGTTGCGTTACAGAAAAGACACACACACACATCGGAGATCCAGACATTAAATTTCATCACATATGGGACCACGGGTCTTAAATATAGAACAGCTGATGTCAGACAGGAAACGCCGAGAGAGAGGGGGAGAAGATCTCAGCAAAGGGCCACATGTGGAATTGAACTGCTCTACTGACTGAGCTGAACAATGGCTTAGACATTAACTTTTGAGGGTTGAACAATTGTCAGCAGAGGATTTATGACATTTGGATGTTATATTACCTCATATCTTTGATCAGGGAAGTGTGACATGCATTCATTCTAGCAATATTTGTTTAGGATTAGTTCCCCTGGAACATGGCCACCATGACTCATAGTAGCTCACCCTTGCACCTTCATGAGAGGAGAGGGAGAAATGCTAAACTGTCGTCAGGAGTCCAGTGATTTACATTACCCGGAGCATATATGAACGGCAGCTTCAATATAATCTGTTATATTAATTGCATACAGGGGGATGTGGGATTGCAACATTTTTGGGGGGGATAAAAATTCAATGTTAAATGAGCTCATGATTCATATTAGATATTTTTAGCAGAAAAAAAGACCTGTGGCTAAAGACTCAAGTCTGAAATGCTCAGGATCGCCTGCAAAGGTTTTCAGTTAACGAAAGAAAAACAAAGGCCTATTCCTTAGAGAACATATAATGCCTGCATGAAATAGTCATATCCCTGATTAAGGTACGTTTTTCATATAGATCAAAGTTTCATAAGCCTTTAATTGATAATTTGTCCCTGTTCATTAAAATAACTGTTAATTCCCCCCCAAAAAAGCTAAATTTAGAAAAATAGGAAAAGTTAAAGAATACAATTCTTAATTTTTCCAAAATACCATGCACCTCATGGGAGTTTCGCTCTTAGAGATTTATGAAATTATATTGACAGGTGGGAGTTTGCCCCAGAAGCCCAGACAGAAGCCCAGACAGTAGACAGTAAATGAGCTCAAGTCCATTTCATAACCACGAGAAAAAAATAAAAATAAAAATGACAAATCCCCAAAAGACAAAAGCCATATTGACATATACCATCCCTTCGAGGGAAAGTTCCCATTGACATCTGAACAGACTCTGAACGTCCTCTCAGCTGCAGGTTGATGTTGTTTTCACAGTCATCACTTTATTTTTTTTGTTTATCTTATCTACATTACACATTGATCACTTGCAGTGCTACAGCTTGATATTGAAATACATTATCTGATAAAAAAACTAATAATTAAATGACAACAATTCTGCTGTCACCCAGAGATGCTGTTTTCATCATCTGTTCACATTGATTTCAACATTTTTGTTTTTTCACTTCAGGCAAATTGAAATAGTTATCTTCTGTGTATTATAGAAAATATGACAGAGGAAGTATGAATACTTCATCCCCGAGTCTATGAATTACTCGCTGGTGTTTTACAGACATAACAATCTGTTACTCAACAACACATTTAGCTAATTAATCTGTAAGTAAAAAATAACAATTGCAGCCCCACTGTATGTATTTTAAGATATAATCATTGACAAAGAAAACCTTATCCATAGTAAAGTATAGAATGGTTGCCATGCTGGGCGTCAGCTCAGGTTTTGCCATGATGTTGAAGAGGCAGCAGACTCAGCTGAAAAGGTCTTGATCCATTTTTCTGGAAATGACAAACTCGTTGAAGACTGCGGTTGTCTCCTCACACTCTTTATTCTTGATTTTGAAAGGAATCTATCAGGGAAAAAAGATAAATGGTCAACGAGGCTGTAAAGAATGTATTTCAGGCCACTTAAAGCTGCACATTCTACACAAGAAAAACGTTTTCTTCCCAAAATAATACTCCAAAAAATTGATGTATTGAATTGTGCTATAGTGTAAAGATTTAAACATATTTGCAATGTAGATAAAATCCGTAAACAGTGAATAAAAGTTAATTTCAACCACTTCTCTAGGATTTGTAGGCCTGAAAATTCAAGTTTCTTTGCTCAGATTCGGGCAAATTTGTAAAATCTCTACTATGCAACTCAGTCAAAATAAGAAAAATAATTGCACCACCATATCTTAGTAATTTATGAAAAAAACGTAATAAAGGAAATATTTAGAGATCCAAACTATACCTGGTTGCACATAGCTTTTCCATAGCGCACAAATGTGGCAAAGTGCTCACAGTTGAAACTGAGAAGATCGTATGAAAATTCCTTATTAAGAAGAGCATCTCGCCGTTGCTTTATTTTCTCAGGCGCTGATGGTGTGAGGCCATGGCGGCTGTTGCTGATCGTGGTATGGACTCCATTTGGCACATTCACTTCGCTAAGAGGCATTCTGCGGATCTTGGTTTGCCCAAGTAGAAGGTCCCCGCAAACGTTTGCCACTGATTGTATGTAAGTACGTATGGTGTTCATGATCCTCCCCTCATCTGCAGAGAGAGAAAATTTACCTTCATGATATGCAACATTTTTTTTTTAATAACAATATAAATGTTATATATTGATAGAGTAATATAGCTTTTTCAACATACCACCTTCAAGTAGCACCATAATACAAACCAGTCATGCTCCCCAATAAAACTGCAGTCATCTTGAGTCGCTACTTCTTAATTAATTTCCAAGCTGTCTTGAATAATATCTCTGCTTCTCATCCATGGACAATAAAATACACAATTATAATGAAATGTCTAGCTATATTTTTTAGTGTTGCAATAATATATAGATATTATGAAAATTAACCCTTTGAATTCCTCACCAAGAACAATACCTATGGAAAAATTTAAGAGAATTTAAGAAAAAATTACATTAGCTCAACCTTTTGGTAAAGCGTGTTTTTAGACAACTACACTGCTCAAAACAATTAAGGGAACACTTAATCATCGCAGTATGACACCAGGCCCTTTAAACTTCAGAGATATCAATCTGTCCATTGAAGAAGCACAAGTGATTGTGAATCAGTTTCACCTGTTTTAGTGTGAATGAAAGTGACAACAGAGGCAGGGAGAGGCAAAAGCATGACAACATCTTCCCTGAACCTGAATCCACCTGAGAACCTCTGAGACGTTATGTATCGCTGCATCAGACGCCACCACCACTGACCACAGAAATCACAGGCTGTCCAGGGGCCCTGATCCAGTTCTGGGAGGAGATCCCCCAGGACACCATCCTCCATCTCATCAGGAGCATACCCAGACGTTTTCAGGAGGTCCCTTTGGCATGTGGGTTCTCAAACACACTCCTGGGTCACATTATGAGTTGTTGTGATGAAAGTCACTGGAGTTGGGTCAGTCTGTGATTTCAGTTTTCACTTTGATTATTGGTGTAATTCACCTTTACCTTTACCTTAATGGTTTAATGATTTTGATTTCCATAGATTTTTCTTGCATAATTTTGTTCTAAACAAATTACTCAACGTATATCAGTAAAGATTTTCGACTTGAATGTTTCTTTAATCGAGATCCAGACGATGTTTGAAGTGTTCCCTTCATTTTTTTGAGCAGTATATTTGACTCTTATTAGACTATTTCTGGTTCTATCAAGTGGCATCCTTCTGTTTAGTAAGTCCCCACATGCTTTAATATACCTAAAAACCCAAACCCCTATCCAGGGCTCTGTCCTTGTCCCCTTACTCTTTAGCATACAAATGCTGCCATCGGGTCATATTAATAACACGTTCAGTCACGTGTCACACATTTTTGACTTTTAATGTGCCCAACCCAAAAGTTTAGCGGGACATTAAAGGATTATTATTTTGTACTTAGAAAAAACAAATCCATGAAAAGGCCAAGATGTTCTGCTCACCTGCTACAGCAAAATGGAACACGTATCCATCTTGATCATACACCGCCCAGTGTGAATATCCAATGGGGTAGGAAAATTCTATCAAGTCTCCAAATTCGGCTGTAGACAAAATTTCTTTAACCTGCGTTCATATCAACAAACAAGACAGTAAGCATGATAAAAGGCAGGATTTCTGCATTGTTTCGACTTTGTTCCACTCCCTAGTCAGTCTGAAAGCAGGTTTAGCAACATTATTTCAGTTCAGGTCTGAATTGCATGGCAGGATCTGCAGAACTGGTGTTTCCTGCGTATCATAGATATTTAATGGTCATCATAACAAAATCCACCACTGTTGTTGATTGTTTTTCAGGCAAACCCTAATTTTTTTCCCTATCTAACACTTGTTCCTTTAGTTGTTACATAGAACTAACGACTAAACCACAAACCAGACTGTTCTTGAATACAGTCTGGACAAAAGTGTCTGCTCAATTCATGCAGTTAAACCTAAAATAATAAGAAAATCTATTATTTTAGGACATTGTTTACATTAAACTGATAGCTTATAGCTTACAACAATTTACCCTCATAATAACAGATTTTGATTTATAAAAATAAAGGTGGAGCAACTGTCATACTGTAAAATTATAAAATGTCTTATCACGCTTTTATTTTCGGCAATAATTCAAAGCTATTTTGAGAGAATTCAGTGCTACTCTTTGTGTTGCTGTTCCTTACCTGCTCCTCGAAATCCATAGTTGAGTCCTGGGAAGTCAACGTGAGAGCAGTGGCGTCAATCTACCCTGACAAGGTGTGTCTTCTTTAAGAATGCTGTTTGGACTGCTGCTGGGAAGTTATGTGAAATGATTTCTGAGTTGAGAGAAAGACAGCTGATTGGCTGAAAACTGACAGGTAATGATATAATATGTAACACAATAGGTAGTGTAGGAGTAGTAGTAGTAGTATGAGGAACTGATACCATCTCCATGTTTTTCTTTTCATGTCACTCTGCTGCTCTCTCCTGAAAAATAATAGTAATAAAATAATTTTCACCTTCAGTGAAAACTTCTTTTTCTCATCTTGATTGGAACATTTTGATTTTTTTGCTGACACAGCATTGGTCCTGCGGGCTGTAGACTTTAGAATATGGGGACTCAAGTGCCTTCCTCCTCTTCTTCTTCTTAAATAATAAAACAGAAGGCAATGTAGAGCAGTAGACCATGTGAGTTTGTATTATTTTTATTTTCTACTCTTTAATTTGCCTTCATCAACTAATGGTACGGTGTGCAAAGAGTTTGAGAGAAATTCTGTTTGAGGTTATATCCATCATTTAATAGGTTGAGAGAGAAGCACACTGTATGGGTGGAAGCCGAGAACGGCCAATACAGATATTTATTCATGGCTGTTTTCTTGTCATTACAAAATAATTATCCCATCGCCATGTAAAGAGAAGTAAAGACGGTTGCTAGTTTTCTATAGCTAACCAGATAAATAATTTATTTCGAGAAAACTGTCATAAATAAATACCATTGCTTTTCCGTTATTGAGATTCACTCCAAATTTGGTGAATATGAATCCACCCGAGGAAATCCTTCTTGAGTATATCATGTTTTACTGTAATAGTTCTATTTTTACTCGCTAGTTGGAGTTTTTTAAAAATATAATAGTTTTTCTGACATAACTTCCTAACCGTTGGTCGGGTTTACGGGTTTACGGGTTTTAATTGTTTCATATTATAATATAATCATAGCTCATATTTTACACTAAAAAGTTCAGATTCCACTCATTAGGGGTAAGACTTTTAACAAAAAATGCTGTTTGCCAGTAATAATTTCACATTCAACTTTAAGAGTTAAATCAAGGCTAGGAATGGATTTCCAAACATCCCTCTCCGCAGCAACACCCGCCAGCTCATCCTAGGGGCTCCCTGGGCGATCGGAAGTCACTCTCCATGGCTTCCCCAAACTTCTCTCGCACCTCGGTGTGTTGATCCAGCAACGGGCAAAGTTGCAGGCCTTCAGGGTTTCGGTTACCTTTCTGCTGCTTCAGTAGACCCCTGGGCTCACCGAGTCCGGAAGGCCTCCTTCTTCCACTTAATGGCTTCTTTCGCGGTTCTCAAGTTGCCGCCACGACAGACACCAATAACCTTCTGGTCACAGCTGCTTGCAGTCGCCTCTACAATGGAGGACTTGAACATGGCCCACTTGGATTGCACTGCCCCGATCTCCATGTGGCAAGGACATGTTGGAAGTTCCTCTGGAGGTGCGAGTTGAAGACCTGATGGACAGGGGAATCCAGTAAACGTTCCCAGCTCACCCCAACAACCCCTTTGGGTTTACCAGGTCTGTCCTGCAGCCTACCTTGCCGTCTGATCCAACGCATCACCAGGTGGTGATCAGTGGAGAGCTCTACTCCTCTCTTCACCCAAGTGTCCAAAACATACGGCCTCAGATATGATCATACCACCATAAAGTCCTTCATAGATCTTTGGCCTAATGTGGCCTGGTACCAAGTGCGGTTCATAGCCATCTTATGTCTGACAATTTGTATTTGTTCTGGACAGTCCATGACTGGCACAGAAATCCAATAACAAAGCACAATTTTGGTTTAGATCAGGTGGACCCTTTCTCCCAATTATACCCCTCCATGTTTTCTCCATGGTTGCAAACATAGGCGTTGAAGTCAACCAGGACAACCATAGAGTCCCTGGATGCTGAACTTTCTGGGACACCAACCAGAGACTCCAAGAAGGTTGAATACTCTGGAGAAGGATAGTGTCGATATATGATATTATGTATGTTATGAACAAAAGTCATAATCCCTTGTGATATTTTGCTGAGATGGCCAATAATGTTATGATTGTTATATATGAAATATAAACAGACAAAAGCTCTATAATCAGTGGTCTAGTGCTTAGTCTCACTTCTCAGTGTCTCGCTTGTTGACCACATGAGGGCTGGACAGTAAGAGAGAGACACATTCAGGGCTCTCAAGTAACACTGCCCTCAATAGTATCACTGTCTCTGAGCTCCACACGATGGCTAATGTTCTCATGAAGGACCAGTGCGACACAGGTAGGGTGCAAGTACTTTTCTTTGAATTATATTGCATGATCTTAAATGTCTGCAGTTGAATACAGCAGGTACTATTCTAATGGTCAAATTGTTGTTGTACGTTTAAAATTCAACAAGATACCTGGTAGGGCCGATCGGGACGCAATGTGTTGTGTGAAGTGCAATTTTTGCCTTTTATGATTTGTTGTATGCATTTTATTTATATATTATAGAATATGTCAGAATTTAGTATTAGGACTCTGTTTCATCTTCATAAATAAAAAAAGAGAGCAACTACAAAAGTGGTGCAAATTCGTTCATGTAATTACTATGAAGTACAACTATCATCTCGTATTTTTTTGGTTTTTTATTTACAATAGTTTAAGCACTTGTTCTCAAAACAGCCTTAGTTGAGTTCATGTTTTACTTTTTTTTTATTTTTTTATTTTAATTTATTTTTCTTTATGAAACTTTCCCAGTTTTTCGTTGCCCCCGTCCCAAGTCTTATGAGATGTGCTACTGACATTCAGGAAAAAAACATTTATTTACAAAAGTCAGTTAAATGAATAGGGTACAACTTTCTGTATTTTATTTCTGTTTAATTCCCTGTCCAAAGGAGAAGGAAATTATCACAAACCTTTTATGTTTTACAAAGTGCCTCTACCTTTTTAGGTTCGAGCAGTAATTTATTGAATTAGATGTTTTAGTAAAGGCTATTTGCCAAAAATACAGTTACTGATACTGCAGTGGTGCCTCCAGATATTCTGAAAGAGCCAGACGGGGCCATTACAAATTTTGGGGTGGCACACCAAAACCAAAAAATAGTTTTTCTTATGATGTTAAAATATATATAGGTAAGTATAGTACATCTATGTCAATATGACACATGAGAAATACTGTCCTAACGCAATATTATTTCTCAGGGAATGAAGCAACTGTATGAACCTGGACCGTTTGACTGTATCTAGTAGTAATAGTGGAACTATACTATATAACTACAATAGAATTAGAAAAACATTTGAAGCTCCGGGCAGATTTAAAAGGAAGAATGGAGCTTTAGCAACCTGCTGTCAAGTAGCAGAAGTACGGATTTCTTCGCCACAAATAACTTGATGGCTTTGATGTTTTTAAGATGTGCGTAAGTGTCTCTGATGTCTTTTTGACATTAAATATTGATGTTTCTACGTCTTTTTCAGTGTCAAGTGGTAATAGTTAAAGAACATAGTAAAAGGTAAAAATAGCAGAATGTGTTCATCATTGTCTCCTTCTTCTCCCCCCCAGCAGATACCCAGCATGCAGCAGGAGCTGGGGCTCCACACCAGGTCCTCAGGTGCTTCCCTCCATCCAGCCATCTCATGCAGTGAGAGCCACCTATACCGCCTCTTCAATCCGTCCTCCACTACAACCGATCCATCCATCCCAAGCCTTCTTCTTCAGCCGAATACAGCTTGATCCACCGCAATCATGTCCGATAATGGGTCTGGTTCTGCCAGTAAAAATCCCATGCATACAGAGATCCAGCTGGCTGCTAGAAGTAGGATGATAAACAACAGTCGTCCACAGAGCAGAAATCACAGAGGTCAGTCGGGGTCACACGAGACACTCTGCTGTTCATCTCCTTACATTTCAATACTTCTTCCACTTTTGGACTTTTTCAGCCTTTAAACACAGGATTCAGATATTTCCTGATCAAGACAAGGGCAAAAAAAGGGAAAACATGCTCAATTATAAATGTATTGGCATTCCAATATGTCTGTCCATCCCTTCCTCCATTGTAAATATCATGCATCATCAAACATTGCATACAGATTAACCATAACAACTAGTTGTGTGTTTTATTATTTGTTTTTTCTACAAATGTTATTTTTAAAGTTTTCCATGTAAATATGATTTTAATGTGACATTGAAGGTTGGTCATCTTAACCACAGCATACATACAAACAATAAATATACTATCATATACTTTGGTTTCTACTGTAGTATGAACTATACTATAATACCAGAAAGCACAAATAATAAAAAACTGTCCGACAACATTTTTTACAAAACAACCACGGTGTATTTGGGAAATGTCACATTATATTTGAGTATTTATTTCTAACTTTGAAAAGATAAACTTTCAAAACACTCTAACTGTCTTCCTTTATTGAAATACATCAGTGGCGGTGGTACCAGAACCATACTTGTTTACTAAGTTCTGAATACTGGGTCAGCCCTTCAATGTCAGGGGTATTGTTCAGCTGTGATTACAGCACACACCACACACTGACTGAGTTTGATTACGACATGTTTTTCATGTTCCGATGTGTTTGCTCTGTCAGACAATGGGATCAAAGCTGAGACCTCTTCAGGTCAGTCACACACTGTGAAAGCTTCTAATACTCACAACGAGCTCCACAAGGAACTGCTGCTGGCCCATAAGAAGTAGGTACCACAGAAAATCAAAGAGTGTATGTATGAATGGCTGGAGTTTGATGTGATTCAATTAGAGAGAAATGATTCCATCATGACAAAAAGACATTTAAAAGGCTTTAAATTGTCTTTTTGTATGTTTATTCATTATCAAAATCTATATCTGACCTCTATCCTCAGGCATTCTTCTCTTGAAAAGGTGTCATTAAGAATACATGAGTTTCTTTCTTTCGCTAACAAACCTGGAATAATATACCTTGTCTCCATGCCGCTGCAGTCCGTCAGGCCTCTGGCAGCGTGAAGCAGGGTAAGGTGAGACGCTCACAGGAGGACTGACCCAGCTCCAGGATCGGATGGTCCTGATAGAATACACCGTAGCAGTGAAAGCAGCAGCCCTCTGCTTTGTTGCCTGTTATTCTGACGTACTATCAACAACATTTGGGGAATGGAATGAATAAATAGACATGTAACTATGCCTATACTGTCGTCCCTTAAAGCAAGGGTATATCCCCCAAAAGTCCCCAATCCTTCTGCAATCGCCCTGTTTGAATTCTTCATATAAAATGTAAAGTTATGTCCGAAAAACTATGAAAGCAAAATATATGATATATATAAGGCAGGTCTTATCGTGTCGATTCATGTGCACCAAATCTGTATCCACACCCAAATTTATGAACTATGTTGTTGTGTATATGTTCTACTCTCTGTGTCTACTCCAAGTTTCTGTCCAAAAACAACCTGTCATTTAACTTTTACAAAAACAATCTAACGTTAGCTCTGTTTCTTCCTCTATGGGCTAAGGGGTCTGTCACTGAGCAGCAGGTCAGAACTGCAGCAGGTGCTAGAGAGGAGGATGAAGGTTCAGAATGACCGTGAAGAACAGGTGCAGAGCAGGACTCCCCTGGATGATGTGCTGCTCAGACGTCAGCACACACAACTGAAGGTAATAAATTCTTCCTTGCAAAAGGAGTTTCGCAATGTAAAAAAAAAAACGTTTCATGAAGTGAACACAAAAGACATACACAGTAAAATCCTCCATGAACAGGGACTAAGTGGTTACAAAAAACTACCTTTTAACTACATTTAACCTTCACGGAAAAAAATGAATCTGGCCCATATATGTTCAGAGCCAGACTCTTATTTGTAATCACTTCTGCCTAAATGTTCTTAGCCAGCAAAACTGTTTCCAGAGTGGAACCAAACCTTGATGGTCTAGAACAAAAGATCATGTCAGGCACCTGGTACACTGGAGAAAAGGCAAAAGAGATTTACAGATACTAAAAAAATAACAGCTATAGATATTGTAGTATCTTAAATAGCTACTGCAATTGCAAAATCTAATTATATCCCCGAAATGTTGGGAATATTATGGAATTGTCATATCATATATATATATATTTTAGCGCGATAACTCAACAACCATTTCATGGATCATTTATCAAT